>CM027081.1:24555681-24753181 GCA_015343265.1 Pao palembangensis
TACCTGCCCTGCTCTGTTGCATTCCCGCCCCTTGTGTTTTCTGCTCCGCTCAGTCCTTCGCTCTCTTGGGCCCCCCGTGCTCGCTGTCTTTCTCAGACTGCGTGGAATGCCACTCTGTGTGACCTCTCACCTACAACAAGGAGGGGGTGCCGGTTTAGACAAGAGAGCAAAGGGGCAGCTGCAGTCATGTGACCGCGTCTGCGAGGAAACCGGGGTTGTCAACTCAAATGCACACTTTAATCCTGACATACACTCAAGCAAAGGCTCGGCTAGCTGTCTGAGAAAGTGTAGGATGTTTTTGGTCACCCTCCTGGTGTGTGTGTGTGTGTGTGTGTGTTGTGAACGCGTGAGTGAAGTGCAGCCTCATACAAAGGCATTATTGTTGGTGCGAGGGGCCTAAAGGGAGGTGGGCAGTTGGATTGGTTAAGATCATTGTGTCTCACTTTGCCCATTTTCTCTCTCACTCAGGATGTCATTACAGAGGTTCTGTAACTCTTTCTTGCAAGTTAGAGTTCATCCGAGGGCTTGAGAAAACATAATTTAGCCCGCGGAAACAAAAAAGAAGTTGCTTCACACGTCCACAGTGTAGACTGTAATTTTCAAATGTCTCCGTTATCATGTATATGATAAAAAAATCACATTTCTCACATTTTTCCTCATCTCAGCAGTCATAAAGTGTTTCTGTAACTCAGAAATCCAGTCTTACCTGTTCACACCTGCGTTTTCGTGCCATCTTCTATTATCTGTCATGTGAAAACCTCAGATGTGATGGAAGTGGAGAGTGTCTTTTTCTTTCATTCTAAAACTCGGTCATTCATCAGAGCATCAGCTGGGCTGCTGACTGCAGTCTTCAGATGAAGACTTGGGGAGGTTGTACCATTGTCTTTTACAAAATTGATTTCCCCAACTCCAGTAGACACCAGCGCTGCCCTTGAAATGCTGCTGTTGCTGCATTATTCAGTGTACGGTGGCACAATTCTGCAGCAAAAGTGCTTTGATGCAACACAATGTGCAAGTTGACTTCTAAATTGATGATGTTAATCATTGACTCTAAGGGGCAATCCCCGGTGTATCTGCTGACCCATATTGGCCGTTGTCATGCGTTTGCAACAAACCCTGGACTTTTGCCAAACATTCTCCACTTCCTCTGAGTTTTATTTAGCTACTCAATACTTGGTAAAGGTTATAGGAAACAAATGTTAATTCAACGTCTGTATTTCTCTTATTGATTTGCTCCAGCAGCACCGTTGCAGCGTTGTTGTTTTCTTTGCTTTGTGAGAGAGGAAGTATTTAACCTCTGCGCAACTCATGTCTCAAATCACCCATCATTCCACACAGGAAGTCATCCCTTAGGATTTAGGTCAGCCACTGGCTGTTAATTGTTTCCTGTTTTATCAAAGTGGCACGATTGGTCATATTGTTAGCAGAGACCGGGTATAAAAAACGAAACAACAAACCTCGTTTGATGCCGTGTGCAGGGGTGTCATTTACTGTTAAACCTTAATTAAACCACGTTCTATCTTTTTTTTTTTTTTTTCACTTGGGATCCCTTGTTTGTATCTGTAGATATGAGCGTAAAAGGCAGTCTTTATGTGTGCGTGCTGAACGTAATGCATAACGCTGTCACAGTTGGTACATAATCGCTGAAATAATCACTATGAAACAACTCTTTTAATGTGAGCCTTAGTGCTATTCACATAAAGTGCTTACAAATGCCTGCATCTGTAGCATTAATGCAAATACAGGGGATTAGATGTATACTTTGTGCAGCATGTAAATGGATCTGTCATTGCTAAGTGTCTGAAAACCTTCAATTGTAGCCTAATAACATGCTTTGGTTCAGCCAATCACAGGCTTTTGTTTGAATTGACTCATTTATGTCTGACCATGTCTGAAGAGAGTGTGAAAAGGAGAATCTTGGGTGTTCTGCTGTTACCCTTGTGCACCCTCCAAAGTGAAGGATTACTGCTGTAGATGTAGGAGGGAACCTTTTACTTGAGACCCACTGCTGTGCATTAAATCTGGCTGCAGCTTTACAGTAGTCTAAAGGACAAATGTTCTGTAGGCCGAACGCCTGATCAGGCCCAGCAGGGAGGGAACATAGCATGTAAAGGAGATTCGGTAGGAAATATTCGAGTTTTCAAGCTTCACGCATATTCAGCTGCAGTGTGTGTCCCAGTGTCCCAGAGTCTTGAATGGGGGCCAGTTTCAAAACATTCCCACCAAACTTTCCCAGAATGTGCATTGAGTGGCATGGTTGGCTACCAGATCTGAAATAGTAAACCATTTGTTAAAACCCTAGCAGAAAACACACACACACACACACACACACACACAATTTGAGGCTGCGGCCCTGATCCCTGTGATCCTCAAACCGTCCTACCTTGATGCCCCCCTCCTCTTTCTCATCTTTTCCCCCTTCTCCCCTGCTGTGGGTCTCCTCAGGCGCATGAATGGAAGTCTTTATTCCCTGGAGAACTGGTGGGAAGAACGAGAGAACGAGGAACAGGGTTAGGGGGGTAGCAGGGAGGGAGGGAGGGAGGAAGAAGGGAGGGATGAGGTCTATGAGAGTCGCCACAAGATCAACACAGTGCCTCCCTTCTTTCTTCTTCATAGCTTTTCCCTCCTTTTCTTTGTTTACCCCCCCCCCAAAAAAAAAAAACAGTTTAAGTGCACAAAATTGTGTTAGTATTCATAGTGCTTGTTTGCAGAGGAGCTGTCTGTGTTAGAGAGAGAGAGAGAGAGAGAGAGAGATCTGTCAGAAACACAGATCACAGCAAAGCGGCTCTCTGAATGGAACTGGGGGTGGGGGGTAGTGGTGGTTCCCACAGGGGGAGAATGGTCAGCTCCAGAGGGAAGAAGAAAAGGAGGGATAAGATGAGTATGTGTGAAGGTGGGCGGGGTGTGGCGGCGGCTGTGGGGCATTGCACAAGACCAGAGGGGCAGGGGGAGACAACACGGTGTCCAAGGAGAGGAGTGTGTGACGAGGAAAAAAAAAGTGATGCTCATACCTATCATAAGGTTTTTAGAGAGAACTAGTGGGTCTGCACCATTCTTCTTGTTCTTGCACTGGTCTTCCCTCTCTCTGTCTCTCTGCCACTGCTCTCATTCTTTCACTAACCCTCTCCCTCCTCATTCCACCCCCCTCTCTGTCTCTCTCTCCCTCTCTTTGTGTGTCTGCCTGGACAGCTGCCCAGTTCCATACACAGGGAAAAATGAAACACTCTAACCACTGGGCGTGCAGCCAAATAAAAGGCTGCGCAAAAAAAAAAAAAAAAAAAAAACTATTTGAAGGGCAATGTGTTTGTGTGCGCCTGCCAGTGTTTGCGTGCACGGAGGTTGTGTATATGTTTGCTGCTCTATATTTGTGTATATGTGTGCTGGCTTGTGTGCTGGCTTGTGAGATTTGGGTGTGCCTGTTTAGGGTGTTCTTTCCCAGTGTAATTTTGCAACCAGGGTGCTGCATGTGCGTGCGTGTATGTCTGTGAGCGAGAAGTTCCACTCCGTTTATTCAGCAGTGGAAAAGGAGAGGAAAGGAAAGTGTGGGGGGGGGGGGGGTTTGTCACATACCTTCCCTCGTGTCAGACTTGAGGAGAAAGGAGTGCAGCTTTTTACAGCCAGGTCTCCATTAAGACACACACATATTTGTCATTTAATATATGCTGACTCATTTGCGAAGTGCTTTGCAGTTAAGGGCAGTTGCAGCACTTAGTCACATATTATCCATGACCCCCTTTGCTGCGCTCTGACGTTATCTGATGGTTACATCACCAGTGGGAAGGAATGTATTTGCCTGCATTCTGGTGTTTGAGAGCTGACCTAGAGGAAAGCATCCCGAGAAAAGGCTGTTTTCCTGCTCCATTTTCCCTTATGGCTCTCAAACACTGAACACAGCATTGACAGTTTAAAGGGAGTGCATGCCATACAGGGCGAGGCCTAAACGTTGCTTTGTAATGGGCTTTTGACAAAGCAGAATGTGTATAGATGTAATTTGTAGAGGAAAAGACTGGAGCCTCTCGGCTCTCGTGCTTGTAGGTTTCTACCCAGGGTCAGGGTCCGTGTGAGTGCTAATTTCCTGACTGATGCCCCCTGCTGCAGGCCAACAGTAGTACAGGGCAATGACATTCCCTATTCAATGCTGCAACTGAATGTTGTCTGGACTGAATTTACATGCACTCTGCCAGTCGGTAACTGTTCCAATAGAATTAAGTGTGGTATCGTAGCGTGCAATGACAAACGTTGATCACAGCAAATATATAAATGCTCTTTATCATAGCTATACGAGTGACCGACTTACAGTAAATTATAAATGACTTTTTACACACAGTGTTGCTACAACTCCGATTTCAGTCTTTGTGTGAATATCAGACCCAAAGTACTGTATATTTTGCTTGGATGTGCTACATGTAGGCAGAGAAGAGGGAAAGGGGAGGAGAGGGTGGTAGTTGGGCGGAAACTAAGAACAAAAAGCTGAACTTGTGCCAATAACACAAACAGAAAGGGGAGAGCGCTTTTGTGGTTGGTTTGTGGTAAGGAGGATACATCTTATATATCTCTCTTTATATATAATGCATGTTTGTGTCACTCTACCCCCCACCCTTTGTTTGGATTTTTATGTGCCCTCTTATAACCTGAAACAGCAGGTATTCCAGTACAGGTGAAATGAGAAAGCATACGTGTATCATGTATCTGCCACCCTATCCTTCTGTGGACCCACCATGTCTCTTCTTCAGGGTCACAACACACACAGAAGCACACACAGCTGAAAGAATAGTGTGTCTGTTAATCATGTGAATTAGCATGCATAATAGCATAAAGGTGTGAGATGGAGACTAACAGTAGCATGGAGTAAATTAGGAGTGCATGTGTGCAGAGAAAGTGAGAAGTTGCAGAGTATACTTCTGCATATTTAATTGCTGTGAGTTGTGAGAGGTCTAAAAGCTGATCATCCATTGGCTCTATCATTGGTTGCTTAACTGTATTCACTGCATTAGCATTTTGTGTTGCTATGTCTGGAGGCACAACTTAATAAAACATGTGAAACTAGTGTAAGCTTGTGTGAATAGGTGTGCATACTTCGCTGTACACTTAGAGGGAGACTGTGGTTAGCCTCTATCTCCCTGCAGAGCAGGAGAACGCTGTTGCATCATACTGAATCTGTTAATAACAAGCTCAACCACAAAAGCCATCTACTGCTCTAGATTTTACATGATCCGGCAGTGCTGCGATGTCTAATGCTTTATATCCAATTTTTACAATTTCAGTTTATCGTTTTTGAATGCAAATGAAAGCAAGTGAGCCGCCTACTGCTTTTAAAGCCGTGGGCTAAAGACACTCTTGACTTTAGCCCCCCAGCTCTCTCACCATGTAACATCCTTACCACAGAAGTTTGATTGCTCCGTAAACAAGCCCTTGCGTTGTACACACGATTTGGCCACGCTCACAGATGTGTTGAAAGTGTCAGTGTGGTAGAGACGAAGGCAACTGCAAAATCAGAGCTCATCAAATCTCTCATTAGATCCACTGAGAAGAGACCTGGATTTCATTCTGGCAAATGTCTGTTGTTTATATTCATCGTATCACTGGTCTTTCCTCTCTGCTCTGAAAAGCTGTTTTGTGATGCGCTCTGTATATAGTAACTAGAATTGTTTCCCTTTTCTGTCATCCCCAGACCTATGAGCGCCAGTTTAGAATGTCTGAGCAGAGAGAAGGAGGCCTGCTGCAAATAATGGGAGATCACGCTTCACCCAAACACCAGCTTCGTGGCTCCCTCCCTCCGGCGCTCACACAGCAAACACAGCACAGCCTCACGCAACAATTCCAACACGCTCATGGACATCAACATCAAATCAGCTCAGACTGGATCACGTCTGCAGTGTCTTCGACATCCCCTGCCAATCCTGCGGATTTTGATGCAGACAGAGAACTTGTGGGAGCCAGTAGGAGTGCCTCGCTTGATCCGAATCAACCGTTCTTGCGAGCAGCGGCACAAAGCCCTTCACCTCAGAGAGCCATGACTCCAGACTTGCAGTTGCCAGTTGTTACTGATGCTAGCATTCTCAACCTGACCTCTCTCAGCAGGTAAGGAGCACATTCCTGTGGTCTTAATCTTGTCTTTGAGAAACTCAAATGTCTCATATTTACCAAAATGATTACTTTATGAACACCATTAGCTCGTATTTCCTTGATGTAAGCATCTCCTTAAAAAAAGACAAGCCTTTTTTTTCCCATTTAAAATTGTGTTTATTGATGACGTGTAAATCTCATTTTATGTGTATTTTTTTCTGTTATTCTCTGTAGGGGCAGAGTTTTGCAGGAGGTTAGTGAACAGCTCTTTGGGAACATAAAGAGGAAGTATGGCAGAAAGGACTCCCAGAAGATGATCTGCAATCCCCATGGTGCTGATACACCTTGGGGAAGGCAGCCAGAGAAAGGATCGGAGAGCCCAACTAATTCAGAGGAGAGGCAGAAATACAGGCAAGAGGATGTAGCTGAGCGATTCCATGAGGAACGAGAGGACATACGGAAAGGTGACAGAGAGAGAGCGTTTTCTGGCAAAAGAGGAGATGAAGATGACAGAGCAATGCCCCTGCTGACAGAGGAGAGTAAGGGAAGAAAAAGGCGCAGGAGGCCTTCTTACGATGCGTCTTTTCCCGTGGAAGAGCAATCACAGCAATGGCAAGATTCTCACATTACAGAGAAGCATCAATCTGGGCCCCCAGAACCCAAAGTACCACACAAGATGGACACCCACAAAACTGACTGTCGACTCACAAGTCAGGGAGATGTCAGTCGAGAAAAGATGGACAAAGACAGAGCTGACAAAGGTGATAGAAGGGATAAAGTGGAGAGGATAGACAGAGCAGAAAGAGGACAGATAGTTACAAGTACTTCTGATCTAGAGTCAGCTTTGAGTACCAACAGAATGAAAAAGAATTCTGTCGGTTATCCAAAGATCACTGCAGACGCGATTAAACACAGAGAGTCTCTTCAAAATCACATCAGCAAAAACAATGTTATCACCAATCCCAGACTCCCTAGCCCAAACCCCAGCCCCAGCCCCAGGAGCAGCATCAGCCCTAGCCCTAGCCCTAAACCCAGAGCCACCATCAGCCCTATTCCCAGTCCCAGACACAGAGTGGCACTAAGTCCGAGCCCCAGTGACAGTGCCAGCTCCACTGCCAGTTCCAGACCAAATAAGGGCAAGGACAGATGGTCCTACCTTAAAGCTAAAAGCCATGCCAGCCTCACGTCACCACTGAGGGACAACCGGGGCAGCCCTTCAACCCTGGCTGACCCACCTTCTGCTTTTCCAATCACCCCCTCCAGTCCTCTCTACACCAACACGGACAGCCTTACTGTCCACATGCCCATTAAGCGGAAGCGAGGACGACCCAAAAAACAGCCACTGCTAACAGTGGAGACCATTCATGAGGCAACCTCCACTTCACCTCCAAGCCCACTGGCACAGGAATGCTCTGCAGGGCTAAGCCGTAGGAGGAAGACACATCCACTGAGCTCCTTAGTGCAAATGCCCTCCACAACCACCAGCACCAACAGCCTACTTCTAAAACGTGGTCGGGGAAATAACAGGCCACTGAATAAAGTCAAGCTTGGGAAAATGCAGAGCATCCTGAATGAGATCTTCTCAGGTTCCAGTCAAAATGGCACCCTGGCCCTGAAATCATCTTCTGCCCCTGTTAACTCCACTATGAGCGCAATGGCTTCCACTATTGAGGCTCGCTTAGGAAAGCAGATAAATGTCAGCAAGAGAGGAACCATCTACATTGGTAAAAAGAGAGGACGGAAACCTAGGTCGGAAACTCAAGGCTCCAACCCTTCCAAAACCACTAGGGAAAAACTGCCTTTTTCTGTCTCTATGTCGAGTCTCTATGAGAGCCCTGCAGTGCCTTTAACATCCTCATCACCCAGCTCTAGTGCTTCATCTCTAAGAGCTAGCCATTGTGATACTGCCATGCCCAGTTTACAGCCCATTTCATCCCTGCACTCCAAACCAACAGGTAGGAGCTTCCTCTCTGGGGGATGGAAACTATCTCCTCCACAGCTCTTGGCTAATTCCCCTTCCCACCTGTCAGAAGGAGCATCGGTTAAAGAAGCAACGCTGTCCCCAATCAGCGAGTCCCACAGTGAGGAGACTATCCCAAGTGACAGCGGGATTGGAACGGACAACAACAGCACCTCAGATCAAACCGAGAAGGGCCCTGCCTCTCGCCGCAGGTGAGCAAACGAGAACCCTTTTGCCATCCTCAAATCTTCTGTTGATTTGTGTTGTACCGTATCAGTAAGTGTGGTGTTTGAGGTGGTCTTATACTTTCTGCTTTTACAGGTACTCCTTCGATCTGTGTGGCTTTGAGGCTGCAGAAGCAGCAGCCCTGGAAGCATCCAGCAGGGGCAGCAGAACACGCTGTGAGCGGCAAGTAGCGGCCGTGAACAGCTTCCTGTCACAGCAAGAAAAGAAGCAAAAGCATCATCGGCGGAAGAGGAAGTGCCTACAGAGCCGGGATCATCTTCACTTTCTCTCAGAACTGGAGGAGGTTAGAAACAATCAGTACATACAGAATGATACATATGATCTTTGACCTTGCAAAGTAATGTTCAACGGTGTGTTTATGTTTCCTTAAATGTTTTCTCTTTCTCCAGGTTGTGCTAAAGCTCCAGCAGCTGAGAATTTCCCACAGGCGATACGCCTGTTTTCCCCAGCACCCATATCCCTCAATTTTCCGTCTCAATTTCCATCATTATTACCCTGTCACCTATGACTCCTATTCCTGTGACTCCAGCTCATACCTCCGAAGGAGTGCTGATTTGAAGGCCAAGCGTAGACGTGGCCGTCCAGCCAAATCTAACGAGCCAGTTACATCCAAACTGCCTTTTGTTCAAGGATACAGCTTTCCATTGGCTGGAGGAAATTACTATGCAGCGCCATATGCCATGCCTTATGCACCTCCTCTGAGTCTGGGCTACTTTCCTCCAGCTCCTCCATTTTACCTGCCCCATCACTCACTAGGACCTGCACCTCCATCTCCTTTCATGAGGCCTGCTGTCCCTCCTCCCAAAGCGTTCCATCCCAGTGGACACTCAAAGCTGCAGCCAGGGGCCAAACTTCGCAGCAGCAGTGGCCCAGTGCAGGGACCCACCGTGAGAGGAGAGGGCCTTGGATCCCTGAGTGGCAGCAGTGTTGGTGGTCTTGGAGGGGTTCGTCTTCATAAGAGGAAGCACAAGCACAAACATAAGCACAAGGATGAAGCCCTCCTTTCACTGCGAGACAGGCAGGACTTGGGTGGACTCTTCAGCGGAGCTAATACCAATGCACATCTCAACATGCTGAGAGACAGGAGGGACCTGGGCACTCAGGACCCTTCAAAGCATCTGGAGAAGCAGCGGAGCAGCGGTAGAAGCTCAGGCCTAGCATCCAGCTTGGGGATGTTTCAGTCAGACCAGCTGTCTACACACTCACTTGTTGACAGCCAGTTTCACTCCCGCCAGACTCGACAGCCAGTAAACAGTTTCATGGGCAGCTACAGTAGTCGGTCCAAGCAGTCGGATTCAGCGCCGAACCTCTTCATGGGGACGCAGGAGGAGGCGAGTGACAGTAGGACCATGAAGACAAGGCATTCTGTGTTTGGAGACCAGGGCCTACAGTCGTTCCAAGCTGCCAGGCAGGACGCAGGTCAGATGAACAAGTGCTCCAGCACCTCCCTCGCTGGTAAGAATCACTTATATTTAAGCAATATCCACTTTACAGTATGTTTACTCATACGTTTGCTGGCCATTTGTTGGTTCACAGTGGAAAAAATGCTTGTCGCTAGCTTGGATTTATCCAACTTTTCAGAACAACTTTAAAATCCCATGTATGATTTATCTGAGGCTTCAGATCTGAAAGTACCAGGGGGTTGTCAGTGGTAATTATTATGGATCTGAAACTGTTTTATTAATTCATTTAGGGGAATCTTCCCAAATTCTCTGATTTTGACTTAGAAATTGTAACCATATGAATAGGACTTGATGCTACAGATACTGCTGATTTGCCAATGAGATTGCCATGTGTAGCATATTCGCTCCACTTGTAGCTTTAAATGATTTCTTCTGATACTTTATGACCTGTCTACAAAACCGAGTTTGCCAGGTATTAAATTGTAAAAAGCAGAGCAGCATAGACAAGGCGATTCATCCTTTTAATAACCAGACAAAGAGGGGAAAAAAAAATGCTCCAGTCTTCATTACCAAATGTACATCGGTACGTTTTGATTTCTCCTGTCTCTGTGCACATCTGGCTGGGGAAGGAGAATGTGATGCATGGATGGAGAGGACTATAATTCACCAATCTTTCCTTCCTCCCCTCCCTTCCTCCTCTCTTGCCAATGCCTTTGCCAAAGATATATTATTCACACCGTGTGATTTATTTTCTACAGACAAGCCGTAAAAGGCCCTTGCCTGTGTAAAAAGAGCTGGCATGCAGCCAGGGGTTTAATGACTGGGGCCTAGTCCAGTGGTGGGGAGGAGAAGCCAGGGGCTCAGTTAGAATGCACCCCCATCCTGGGGGATCCAAGATGGATGACTCATATACACACAACAGCAGCATATAACGCTGTGCTGTCCTTCCAGTCCTTCACAGTACTGCTACATATCATGTACGGGAGGTTCCCTTCCCCTTCGTGCTGTTTCTGCAGCTCTTACGCTGGCTTCCCAGTTGCCTCTCCTGCACAATCCGGACACATTTCCCTTGGTTTCTCCACCTCTACCTCCCCCTCCCCCCATGTCTCGTTCCTTTCTCGTTCTGCCTGGTCTCCCCTCCCTCTTGTTCCCCCATTACCCTCTCTTCCCCCCATTCCTGCCGCTCCTCCTCTAACGTCACTTGCTGTCTCACATCACAGCTTTAGTCCAATTAGCAGAGGTGCGTGTGTACAACAATGGACACACGGAGTGGTTCCAATTCACGATGCAAAATTCCGACTTTTCTTGTTCACCGTCGCTGCAAAAGGGATTAAGTGGTCCTTCGTATATACACGCACACACACACACGAGTGAGATTCTTGCATGTGTGTGAACAACTCAGCTATTCAGCTATTCAGAAGATGCCCTGGTTTTTGATATGAGAGCTATTGCTGTCATTTGTAGGGACCTGCTGATAGGTTAATAAACAATAGCATGTGCACACACACATACTAATACACACAAACTAAGCTGGGGAATTAGTCCTATTAGGGAGTGACTTGCAAATAAACACAGCTTGCATGCTCCGAGCGAGTTGATATGCCTGTGCAGCAGTGACTTCCTACTCCACAGAGAAACAGCTCTTCAATGCCATACGGCCTTTTACACTGCTGAAGGTCACAGGTTTTATGTTCCGTGTATGCAGCCCATAAATTTCTGCTACTTTGTAGTCTGTGTGTGCGTGTCCCTGGCTCATAAAGCACCGCTACTTAGTGCTTTCTGCATTCCCCTAATTTCATAAAATTCTTGAAAAACACTAATGTGAGATGTTCCGTTGAGTTTGAAATCGAGGCTGGTAATGCTCTGCTTTGCCTTCCCTCACTCCTATTCACAAACACTTCAGTAGCAGGCCTCCTCCTGTGGTGCTCTGCTCTATTGAAATTTGTACTCGTTTAATTGAAGAAGTAACATTTAGCTGCACATCAGGAGTAAGGTAAAAAAGAGAATAGAAAAAACAACATAAATGCTGACGTGCAAAATGAATTATAAATATGTCCATGTGCGTTGAAGCAGATGTATGTGAGTGTTTTTTTTCCTGTCAATGTATTTTACCATGTGTGCGCTTTTGGACAAATCTGCAAATGTGTGTTTAAATTACCGAGCTTGGCTTTGTGCAGCCTGTGCTCCAGATGTACAGTTTTGCTTTTTTTTTTTCTTTGCTGTTGTTGTGTAGCGACATCTTAAATGGTAAAAGGAGACATTTCTGTGGGTTTCCTGCCAGCAGAATAGCAATTCCTCCTTTCCCCTCTTCTCTCGTTTCTCCAGCAGACAACAGGATACGGGATAGGATTTGCTCTTCTTGCTCAGCTGGGCTGTGAAAAGCTCACATGAATACGTCAAAATTAGCAGGAAGCTCTCGAAGCAAGAGCTTTCACAAATTAATCTGGCATAATATCTTTCCTGGCTTTTATGAGGCTGCTCCTTTTTTGGGAAGCTGACAAACACATAATTGGCCTCGCTTTGCTATTTGTTTACTATATGGTGTTTTAGCTCACTGATGTTTACTCTCTGTTCACTCTGTCTTATCTCAGGTGCTCCGAATAAGCGGCGGTATAAGCGGCGTGAGGTGGAACAGATCCAGAAGGATGTGAGGAGGATGCGATCTTTAAACTTTGAGCATGTGCAGAAAATCCTCCGTGCCAAAAGGCTGCAGCGACAAGCCAAAACAGGGAACAACGTCATCAAAAGGCGGCCCGGCCGGCCCCGAAAACAGCCCATAGAGGTGCCAGAGGTGGGCAACGGCCTGGAGGAAGACGTGGCTGAAGTCCGTGGTTTGGACCTGCTGTCCGGCAGAAGAGGGGACGGGAGGACTCTGGGTATGCCTGTGCTGGAGAGGTGTGATGAACTACCAGGAAGGCAGAGCGGCAGGCCGGGCTTGACCCCTGAGCCTCTAGAATTCTCTAATCCCGATTCCATCTCTGCGACAATTGAAAACGTGGTCCATCGAGCCCGATCTGTGCCTCCGCTGGCCAAAGGTGGAAAGCGCAGAGGCAGGGGCAGCAGCAGCAGCAGCAGCAGCAGGGATGACTTATGGTCTCCTTCTTGTCAGTAAACCTATGAGAACAGGCAACTGCAGAACCCAACCAAGAGCAGTAACTGGAGCCATTTTCTGCTCCAGTGTCCTTAATCCTGGAAATCCTTGTTGCACTTTCACTTGTTCCACCTTTGTGATCAGTGGAGAGTACAGCATGTCAGTGGAGGCGCCAGAGGATGGAGGACTTTGGGTGTCATCCCCTGGCTTTGATAAAACCAACCAGACTGAAGTCTTTCAAGGACTTGTTGGACCTTCATTCAAAATGGCACTATATGGTACTAACTGATACCGATGCTATAAATATGTGTGGTACTCATGATAGTATAGGATATTATGTGATTCTTTATGTATCTGATACAGTGATGTGTATGGTACTTAATGATATATGAATGTGGCTTTAGCCATATATTTACCAGCAACGGGAGGGGGAATGGTTCACATTAAACTGTGCAGCTCTGATTATTTTTGCCTTTGTGAGGAAGTTTGTCTAAGAAATATGGGATAACACAGCAGTAATTAAGCCACCTTACCCTATTGCTTGCTCTCTGCTCTTTGCTCCCACCCTCATGTGTCCCTCCATTGTTTTCTTGCTCTCCCTGAGCAGTGAAAAACACTTGCAGGCAGCTCCAAACCCCTGGTTTCTCACATCTGTATGACACTCACTCCATTTTCTAAAGACCTCTCTGGTGCCTGCCACTCAACTTCATTTCCCTTTGGCGTCCCAAGTACTCCCAGTCATGTTTAACGTCTTCTTTCCGCTTGCGTTCCCTCTGCCTATCCCAGCAGAATGGTGGACAGGACTGTCCTAGACTGTATATAGAAACAAGATCCACTGTTACCTGCCATGTACATTGAGAAACCAGCTCGTGGACTTGTACAGGCATACATATATCAAATAGAATTGTTGTACCATAGGCTGACAGTTGTGTATTGTTTATAACCAAAAACAGACATGGTTGTGACTCAAGACAAGTTTGTTTTCAGACGGAAAGAACCATATATGTTTTTCATCGCCTCATTATTGCGTTTATATCCAGGGGACATTGCATACAGGAGGAGAATATCAGGTGTGTGTTTGGAAAACCCTAAAATTGGTTAAATGCACTATGAAAAACCGTACACTTGCATCAATCAAATGCAGCACTTAACATGCTTGTTCCAGCCTTATGTTCTGGCCTTTGATGGTGTGGATATCCATTCCAGAGAGCATGCATTATTTTAATCAATTTGTATATGCAGGCTGCGCAGCCAAAAGCGCCAAACCCAAGCCCAAGTCTGAAGTCCTGACTGGACCGGCTCACAGTCAGTGTTTTTGAAAAGCTAATCCCAGTCTTTCTTGTGTGACATAATTTTCAAACCATATAGTTGGAAATATTTTTTTGAGAACAAATCCCGTATTTAGATTTAGAAACCAAAGTCTCAGTATTATGTGTAAGGATGTATTATTTAAAGCGGTCTGAATCAGAGTTTGACAGACTCTCTGCAATGTTGGCACCAATGTACAGCATTCCTATGTGCACTCTAGAATGTAGCCATCTTGGATCTGTGTTGTGTCAGTAGGTGAAGACTTTGTTGAATTTGAGCGAAAGCTACACGTGGCTCTGGATAGTGGTTTTCTGAACATTTTAGAATATAAGCAATGGATCAGACATTCTCTGACATCTTGATTTTGTTCCAGGAGATTCTTCTTCTTCTTCTTCTTTGCGTTGGGTGGGATTCTCAGTTGCAGCAGTTCAACTTGTGCCTTATTTTTCTTTCTCTCACAAATTAACATTTGACCTGAAAAAAACAAACAAAAAAAAAAACAAAAAACAAACATCGAGCAGCAAATCTTGCCCCAGAAGTCGACCCAAAAGCTCCATGATTGTGCATATGACGTGTACGTTGGTTATAAAAACCTTGACTCTGCCTGTGTCCCATCACAGCCTCCACTGGCAACATCCTCTGTCAACATCTGTCCTCTGGAGCACCGCTAGTTTGACACAGCATTAAATACACATCATCCATCGGCCTGTTAACCGAAAGGCCTATTGTGTTTTCATCCAGAGATATTGATCACTAAGAGTACTCATGACATAAATATAATTGAAGATCATTTATCCTGCTGAGTATTTGCGGTTTGGATTATATACCTTTCAGAGGAAGGACAGAGGAGGTTGTCATGGGCACCACATTCTCATACATTATTGTTCGCTATGCATCAGGCAAAGCCTGGTAATGACCTTAAAAGGAATTTCTGTTCTGAGTCCACCCTTCAACAAAGAGAAATAAGTGGTCTTATTTACTGAATACAATGAATTCTTCTAACTAGAAATGTGAATAATACCATAATTTTGTATTAAGTTGTGCAGAAAGTGACTATCATTTCATAAAAAAATATAGTTACTGCAGCTCTATGCAGTACAGCCTTAAGCAGATGTAAAATTCCAGTGTTTGTTGTATAGTATAATAGTATTAGTATGTCCAACCTACATGGACACCAGTTTGGGTGAGCAAGGCTACAAAATGATGTCCTGCAACCACACTTGATGTTCTCCTGCGGTGAAGACGCCCCAGACCTGAACAATACCTATATCTACAACAAGCCGAATCGATTCGAGCTCTCTGACAGCCATTGGTGAAATCTTGCAGAATCCTGAGTGATTTGCCTTACCACAACAAAGCATCCAAGCAGACTTGTGTACTCCAAAAAAAATACCAAAAATAGGAAATCCCTGTTGGTTCGCAGCAATTCCGCCTGCAGCCAGTTGGACCGGTGCAGCAGCACGAAGCGTCATTTTTGTGTGTTGTGTTGTTGGGGGGGGTTTTAGAGTACACAGTCAGAGAAACATTCATCCTCACTTTTGTGAGCTTAACCTTGCATTGACAGGTGACTTTACGTCAGTCTGCACTCTGTTCTGGTGAAATGGAGGTCAAGATGTGTAGTTTTCGAGGTGTGGTGACGATACACTTGGCAGCTTACTTCTCCATCCTGTGGTTAGTCAGTGGTCTCTGTTGTCAGACTTAAAGACCCCAGGTGTTGTCTGTCTTGTCTGTCTCTCCTACCAGCCAGTGCTCCGGTGCCTTTAAACACTGACAAGTATTGTCCTAATCCAGAGCTTTCACTCTTCACACAGACTGCACAGAGGACGTTGGCTGTGACTAGGATTTAAGGTCACCGATGTTGTTTTCAGTCGTTAAACTGAACCAGTGACTACATTAAGACCCTGAGCAGTGATGAAGCATCTTTAATCTCGTCTTTGCTCCTATAGCGTCAAGGGTAGTGCAGCAGTTTGACCTACGATGGGTCATCGGGGTGTATTTACTGTCGTCCGCCCCTTGCAGTTCACTACAACAATTAGGATGGGGTAATAGTGGTACCAACATTTTCATCATCCCTCCATTCTCTTTGTAGCATGATGTAACGAGTGTCCTGTATTTGGAGTGAAGGGTCACGTGAGACAGAACCTGATAAATGTACACGTAGTCATCCTCACAGCATCCATCACCGCTCAAAGCTGTCATCTTCAAGACTGAAAGTGCAGATTAAGCATCGAGAAAAAAAAAAAACAAAAAAAAAAACAATAACGTACTTCTTCAGAGCACAACATCAGCTCTTCAAATAATGTGGGCATATTTCATATTTCAGTTTCTATACATAGTGTATTTCAACCTTTTTCTAGAGTGGGTTTCCTTTATTTGCATGCTCAATTTGATTGTATGCATAAAACTATTTTAGACAAACTGAAAGTTAAATTTGAATTTGGAGCAAGAATTGTACATTGTTTGATATGTTTCTTTTTGTAATGAATTTTTTAATTCATGAAGCATTTTTGTATATTGTATGAATATTAAAAACTGCAAATATTTGACATATAGAGTAAATACTAGATGCGCGTGCATATGCATATATCCTTCCAGTATGTATGTGTAGACGTACACATAGATTTTGTATTTGCGTTTGCCGGCATACAGATATATGTCTCAAGCACATACATACATGCAATATATATGTATATCCATGTCCGCTGGCATGCTTTTGCTCATGTTTATCTTTCATGATCTCGTAGGTTCATTTTTTTTTTTTTCATTTCTCTTTCCTCAGAAAGAAAGGCTCATTCTTTTGCTACCCTTCTGTTGGCTGGCAGCATTGAGCACTTATTAAGAAGAACTACAGTTGAAGTTGTTCATGTTATCCATTGTGTGAAATAATAAATGACTTTATTGAGAGCTGATGGTTGTATATGTTTTTCTTAAATCTGGTGACGTTTGCGTGTTGCTGTGTGTGCGAGCATACAAATGCACATTGCTGTGTTTGGAAAGGTGGGAGGGAATCCTCCCACCATATACTGCTGCAGCTGCACACTGACATGGCCACATGCTCTTTACTCACGTTCATTAACCAGGCCCACATCTCGGAATCCTGCACGGACCGGCCCGTTGGTGTTGATTTTGAGTGGGCTGGGCTGCAGGATGCTCTGTTATTGGAGAGAGCTGTGTGGGTAGTACCCCACTATTGGCTGCTGCCAACTAGTAAAATTCCTCTGTTACCATGGTTGCAGGGTGAGCTGCCCAAAAGTGTCTCAGTGTATCTAGTGGCGCTGATGGAACTGTTGGCATCGCTGGTGTTACCCTGGGAGAAAAAAAAATAAAAAATCACCCCCCCCCCACCCCCTCACAGAAGTCAGCGCTGCAGTGGTGCTGTGCTCAGATCACTCTCTACTGATGCCTGTAAATGAGCTTGCATGGCCCCACTCCACATCCAGCACCACAGAGAAGATGAGATGGATCACCAGGGCTGTGATCATGAATGATGAAACAGCACAGCACATCCTGGATGATGAGCTACACAGGCTCATTAGGAAATACAGATCATTAATCTGATGTGCAATGTGCGGATTTTTTTTAACATCACGTAGATTCTTCCAAGTTAATGTTGCTCTTTGAGTGAGCTTCAGTGAATGAATAGCAAATGAAATGGCAGATTGTGATGATTGAAATATAAAAACAGCTGTTCAACATATTTTGATGAATAGAGCCCTGTCGAGGGAGACCTTAGATCGCCCTATTTATTTATTTATTTATTTATTTATTTCATTTTTGCTTTTTTTCCCCCTCGATTCACCACATATGTGCAAAACCTTTAAAATGTTTCATCTTTATGTGAAATGTTGTGTACCAAGTGTTCTGGAACATCTAAAGAATGTACGCTTACAAAAGCTTATAGGATTTGTAAGCAAAGACTTAAGCAAAAGTGTAGCACGGTGCTTATAAAATGTGGTGCTCAGATGGTATGTTTACTGTTTCCAAACTTAAACAGGCTGCTTTTTAAGGAAAATATTCCAAAATACTTTGGGAGGATCTTCATAGTCTGCAGACAAACCTTGTTCGGAATGTAGTGTACAGTGAGAACCTGTGAGTGTTTAATAAAAGCAAAGAACGTCCCACACAGAACACCAGCTTACCTTTTTGTCATATTAAGCTTTTGCGCCACACAATGTTGCTAGAGAATGTACGCGTGTGTCTATGTGCACTGTCACACAGAGGGGAGTTTCACTGATGTCAATCAGCCTTCAAACAGTCTACAAAAAGCTTTCCCTAAAAGACACAACCGCACACGCATCCTTGCACTTCCACTGACATAGTACATTGCCCAGCGCCGTACCCTAACCATCATAATAAACTAACCCAATTCTAACCTAAACTGTGCATAATTATACTGTCATTGTTCAAATTTTCAGTCCACATTCTCATCTCCCAGTCAAACCTACATAAACCAGCAGACTCTGGGAAACAACAGGACACCACCTGAGTCTTCTGAAGACTCATCATACTGACTGCTGCAGAACATTTGAACTAACTATAGAATATGAATATTTGTTTGTGTTGCCTGTGATGATCTCCCTCCGTCAAAAACCTAATTTCAAAAGTTCCGCTCCTGCATGGTTCATGGTTCTTGTCACATATGATGCTTTGGCAAATCTTGTAAGATGATGATGACTATTATTCCTTTAACTTGCAAATCCAATCCGAATCCGTATCTGTGTGTGCGTGTGTGTACTATTGGTTATCCACCAGGTTATAGCCACATCTAAACAGGCCATTATCAAAGAAGCCTTGAAGAACAGACTGTCCAGTCATCCAGGCCAACTGGCCAGGAAATCTGCCATGCTACCAAGAATTTCCTCAGTCTATCTCTGTTGGTGTTTTCAGGGGATGACTATTGTCTGTGCTTATGAAGATGGATAAAGCGGGCACCACATGAACGTAGCCGCTCTCTCCCTCCTCTCTCATTATCCTCAGCAAAGCGACAGCAGCGACGGGAGACACCATCTGGTGGTCAGATGCATCACTGCGGCTCAAAGAAACCAACTCCTCCTGGTCAGAGCAATAAACACGGCATGCACAAATGTGCTTTTCCCCCCAGTTTAAAAAATGAAGATTAAACACATTCGTTTATTTATATCGTAAAATGATCACTGTGAGGAAGTTGAACATGCAAAAGCAGTGTTGTAGCTGGATGGAAGTTGTTTATATCCGAGTGTGGTGCAATAAGGGGAAGGGGGGGCGGTTGTGGACAGAAACCCAGATATGACAGACTGTGCTGTGTGTGGACCCAGCCACTGTTGCCACGGTGACAGTGTGACTCACAGCAGTTTGATTTGGATTTTAGAGCCGTGCTCTGTCTGGTGCGTGACATATGTGCGTGAGCGTGTGCAAAAATGTACGTGTTTGAATGCATGCACACATTTGGGGATGAAAATTAATAAAACGGTGGAGTGACAGAAGAAACAAAAGCGCGGGGGGGATTTCCTCTGCACAGAAAGAGAGAGGAGCTGCGCATTCATATGACTGCTCGGTCACAGTTAGAGCCTTTGTTAGCAGTGCTCTGCCTCAGTCGTATTAATGATGCCAACACTTAGGTAATGTGCCTTTTGATGAGCGTAGGCCACTTAATCTCTCTATTCAGGTTCCTCTCCCTCTCTCTCTCTCCCTCTCTCGCTCTCTCACCCGTGCACACACCTCCCTCTCAGTCCTGCTAATAAGCTGTCTCTCTGTCTCCTGTAATTTGGCAGACAAGTCTATTATATGATACAGTCATATTTTATTAATGGACCCCCGCAACGAACACACACAAACCCCTTAGTGGATGAGATGATGTGACGCGCGGGGAGCGTGTTTCTGTGTTAAAATAAATAAATAAATAAATAAATGCTTTCCCTTCCTCGGTAGGTTTTCATCTGCACCCTTTATCTGCTTTGTTGTCAGAACCGGGCTGGGAGGCAGAACTGTCGGCAGTTCTGCTGAAGTTGGCTCTGCTTGTCTCCACTTCATTACACATCCTTCAGTTCAGTCACAGGATGGAACTGTGCAAAACTGTGCAAAGGCCAGAAAGGACACAAGGAAAGGTCGCCAGAGCTCTGAGAAAAACATTTTGTGGCCTTGTGTTTTGTCCCTCGGTGCCTCTCTCTTTTGCTTAGCACCGTGCAGATAATCTGTGCTGGTGCTAATACGTAAAATGTTCTTCTTCAAAATATGTAAATATGAAAGAGCAGTGGCATATGCTCACATGCATCTGTCCCTGGATGAACGTGTCATTGTGAATCCACATAATGAAGAGTCGGTGTGCTTTGAGCTGTCAGCCGCACGTGAAGTTCTGATGCGGTGTGACAGTCAAGACTAACGTGCTGAGAACACACGAGTAATTTAAGTGGGCAGACAGAAAACGGAGTGGATGCTTCATTTGGCACGTTTTGATGCTATCTTATGTGTCAGCATGAAGCACAAACGCTGTCAGGCAGTCATTAGACGCAAACACCTGTGCAGGTAGTTTGCTGCGACTGTAGCGCGTGTCCCGCGCAAATGAGTTACACCGAATCAAAACAAGCAAGCGCAACATTGAGCGATTTCAGGATGTTTGCGAAGCATTGAATGCTGGCAGGCCTTCCGTTGTGGGATAATCGATCAAGTTAAATACTAAAACAGATGTTCTAGTTGAGCTTTTGGTCCTGAAAAATGGGTCGCTTTGTTTTGGGGGGCCTAAAGGGATGAAATGCTTGAAGCGTAGTGTTAAAAAGTACAATCTGACCTCTGATGCACCTCTGTGTGGATCCAGCGGTGAGATCCCCCCCCCCCCCCCCCTTGCTTCAGATCCAGGCCTCCAAGGCACATTACATAACTGAACTTTTATTTTTCCATCGCCCATCTCTCTTTGCCTGACAGATACAGTCGGAGAAATACAGATCCAAACAAGGCAATGATAAAGACCTGCTCCCCACTTTTGATAAGTCTATTTGTCCCAGTGTCTGTCTAAACTTTCTTTCTCTCCCGCTCTCTCTCTCTCTCTCTCCCTCCATCGTTCATCATCAGTGGGTTTGCCTTTGCACCCAATGTGGTATGGTGGGTTTCCATTAGTTCATTTCCTCTCCTTTGAGTATGTGCTCTTGCTTGTGTGTGTGTGTGTGTGTGTGTGTGTGTCTCGGAGCAGTATTATTGTAAACATATCATCTGATGGGGAGAATGGTTCAGGTTGTTGGCTGACTGCCCTGCTTTCATTTGGAACAGAGCTGCCAACATCTGGACTGTGTCAACACTCACTGCCAGTGTTTGTGTGTGTCTGCTCGCGCACATTTGTGTGTGTGTGTGTGTGTGCAAATGTGTGTGTGTGCGTGTGTGCGAATGTGTGTGCGTGTGTGTAAGTATGACGCGGTCCCTGCTTTGGCCCCAGAGCTGTTAGCCAGTGCACTGAGAGCAGTGTTGCTCAGATTAATCAGAGGTGCAGCATTATTAAAAGGAGCCGCATCCCTCCCTGCCCGCAGATGTGATTTAAACAAATGGAAGAATTTGAAATCAGCCCCAACAGCCTCAAGCACATAACTACCTGTTAAAAACTGCAAAGGTGTCAAATGTTAATGTGTGAATCTGAAATCCACTTTCATGAAGTCACATCATGGGACATTAAGCTGTGGTGATGAACTTTGCATACACAATGTATGGACACACACACACACACACACACACAGTGAGAAGACAGTCAAAATAGAAAAGATAATTATGTTTGTATGTGCATACATGCATCATTGTCAGTGTTTTGAGAAAACATCAGTAGTCATTTTATGTGAACTTTGATTTATATGAAAAGCTGAGGATGGAGCTTTGTGTATCAGCATATCTCTGTGTCACCAAGGAGATTAGGTGGTTGGTGCTAACAGAAAAATGATCAAGCTTCACCGGGATAAAGATGTATTTAGGTGTAGTGCCTTTTTTTTTTTTTTTTTTTGCAGGAACTGGGCTAAGATATATTTGGGTTGGCTGACTGAGGGATGAAACATGTTTGCCTGCCGGGGCTGAAGAATCTGCAGGGGGCCTTCCTAATCTGCCGCACCATCCGACAGCCTAATTATGGTTTCACTGCTGCAGACTCACGGAGTACCCACACATTTTCTCATTTCCACATATAACACATACACACGCGAGGCATAGCTTGTTAGCCTAATAAAGAGCCATTAGGAGGTTAAATGTGTCTCATTAAAGATTAGTCATTTGCGAGCATGCATAATAAGACGCTCCAGTGTGGCTGCGGACGTGAAGGGCCCGGTCGACTGGTCTCCTGCTGAGGGCATCAGCACAGAGAGAAAGTGAAATGTGACTTGCAGTCAGTATCTGATGGCTTAAATGTCATTACACGACGGTGCCTTTATGCTGCGGCCGCAGATAATTTCGACGAGCGGTGATCCAAAGGCCGTAAAGAGGAAGAGCCACGGCGAGGATAAGCTGAGTGAAGAGGGGTCTAGATTAGCTTGGATGGATTTGGACCCAAGACTTTATTCAAATGTCAGAGAAAATAACTTAACTTCTCTTCTTTCTAGAGATCCCATTACTAATGCTGCAACCATCTGTTTGCAAGCGGAGCCTGGGAAGTCCATCGGTGCGAGTGAGGGAGAGGGAGAACTCTGGCGTGCCGCAAAGATGCGTAGAAGTTGCTTTTCACAGCCCTCATTAAGTTCGAGCCGATCCAGAGTTCTTGTCTTTTCTTGGAGTCTAATAACATTAATTTCTTGGTCACGGCCACATAAAAAACAGATGAGCATGAGCCATAAGGGAAAATCAGTTTTCAGAGAAGAATTAAACTCTTGGAGATGCCAGTGTTTTGACTTAGTGGATAAAGCCTCCAGGCAACTACTGAACACAAGAGGCTGGGAGAATGTCAAGCAGCAGGCGGCTACAGCGACTTTACACGCGGCTTAGCCTTCTGAAGGCTTCTTTTATTGGTTATAGTATTACCGAACAGCCCACGATTAACCTATGGTGTAAAACAAAGTGTCGCGCTGCAGAACAGCTGGCGAAATTTCAATTCAGTTTTATTAGAGCTGAAAATAAAATGTAAAGCCTGTCTTTGTGCTCTGTGACGCTCCAGCCAAGCCCGGTTGTGTCACAAAAAGCAAAGATGTGCTTTAAAGACAGCCATTTCTGTTTCTGTCAGCCTGAAGTAGTCATGTGTCTGCGGCCCCACCACGGTTGCCCTCCCTTCAGACCACGGAGGTTAGAATTAGGTACCCGTGCTGATCTCGTTTAGACTGTTGTGTCTTCTCAGAACGTGCAGCATCTTCTCACGCAACAGAAGCACAAGTGAAACCACCACCAAATCCAGGAGGAGTCACACATCCCTCCGAGGGGGTCTGTTATTATTCTTACCTTCTTTATTTCATTTCACACAGTCGCTTCTCAGAATCTTGGTGAGCTCCCTGGAGGTGGCTCTCCTCAGCATCGCCGATGTCCGTGGTTAACGCAGTACTGCGTGTGCGGAGGTCAAATGCTTGCGCAATGTCTGACAAGTGTGTGATAACTCCTTTATTACAGATAAGATGATTCTTGGATTGGGAATTTCTGTTTTCTTCCCGCTTTAAGTTACACTTCCCGCGTTGGCTCCATTATTGCGATTCATTTTAATTGCCTGTTTGTCGACGGTGTTTGTAAGTCATAAATCTGAACATGGCTGTTAATCTGCCTCACTCTCGTTACACAGCCTCGATTTGTCCCTGAGCTATTAATCATGTTTCCACTGTAATGTTTACAAAAGCTCTGGCGATGATGCGTGTCTACGACGTCTACATAAAAGTGTGCGTGTGTGTGTGTGTGTGTGTGCGCGCGCGCCCACGTGAGAAAGTGTAATATGTTTTGAGTGACACTCCTCGCGGTTTTCCTCACTAATTTACAGCCTCTCAAACAGTTGCCAAACACTCCTCCTGTGTTCACACACGCTCGTATATCATAGTCAAACTCATCCTCATCAGCCTACGTGCGCTTACATCAGTGTATAGAGCTGTGTCGACGTGAGATCGTGTTTGCAGATGAATATTTGCTGGGATCTTTAATGAAAGGCCCAACAGGCTGCACGTACGGCACACACACACACACACACACACACACGCCATAGTCGCAGAACTCAGATCCTCGTGTTAAAGCAAGAGTTGGGGAATCCATCCGTTGCACCTTAGCCTGTAAGTGTGAGCACGCTCCCTGGTGTTCTGGATCTACCCCCCCCCCCCACGGCCTTAAAGTCCACAGCTAGCGCGGCCATTTGTATTTATGTTACACTTGGCCAGCCACCGCAACATAAAGGACTGGAAATAACACATCATTATTTTAATCAAAACATGATTTTCTTTTTTTTTTTTTTTTCCACTGAGCATGTCACAGCTGCAAACATATTATCAGAAACTGAGATCTTATATTTATGGTTCACTACAGAAGGGAGACAGAGAGGCAGAGAGCGTGTTTTGCGTGTCATGAAGAGTTGGTTTGGCTGAGGGCCATGCAGCTGGAAGCCATCATAGAACCAATTACGTTCTGTCTTGTGCTCTCTTTCTTGCGCTCCCTCATTCTTCCTCTCTCTCTCTCTTTCTCCCTGTTGTTCTCTACATCTCCTTCTTCTCGGTCTGATTTTAATTAGGCAGACCTGTCTCTTTGTTTAGCCAAGGCCTTGCTTCACCGTTAACCCTTCACATCTTGCAATCAAGTCATGCAACTCAGTGTTACTGCAAAATCCTTCCAAATCCCGTCTTTCACCCCGTCTCTTTTAGCCCTCTCATCCTCGTACGTACAGTACCTGTCAACCTCTGGGGCTGATACCTCTTCATCATGCTCGACATCTCGGGCTGTGGAACCCTGTGTGTCCTCCCAGAACAGTGTTTAAACCCCTTTAACCCGTAACTTCTTAAGCTTGCAATTTTGTTGTGTTGTGACTGAGGGGCAACGAGCATGTAAACAGTGATTACAGGTTGGAGAAAGAGAGAGAGAGAGAGAGAGAGAGAGAGAGAGACAGAAATGACTGATAGAGGAAGTGAGAGAGTTAACTGCATAAACAAATGAAGAGCGTAATGAGGCTAAAGCACCACTGCGAACAAGTGAGCCTTTGTCTCAAACATACCTACTCTTCCTCTCTCTCTCTCTCTCACACACACACACACACACACACACACACACACACACACACACACACAGAAATGCAGTGTAGGTGAAGCCAATTTAGAGAGGGCTGGTGTTGGTGATGTTTGGAAGCAGCATTTGCTCCAGAAGTGGTATCAGTAGCTGGTAGCACCGGTAGCACCGGAAGGCAGATGGAATGATGAGAAAATGGAGAGCTGAATTATGGAGGTGAGGGTGGAGGTGTACGTGTGTGTGTTACATGACTGATCCTGACTGATCATCATAGCAGGATCTGGACTGAGAACACCAGGAAGAGAGGAATATTATCAGGACCGAAGCAGCTTGAAGTTATCAAAAAAAAAAAGAGAAGAAGCTGCAAAGAAAAGCTTAAAATGCCAACTACATTTTTAATATTTGTGCATTAATAACAGAAAATAAAATTACAAAATTCCTCAAAGCTGGGAGGAAACATTACAGACAGAAAGTTGAGAAAATGAGCTGAAGAAAACAAATCAGGCAGCCAACATTTAAAAAGTGTCTCACTGTGCTGAAAGAGGCCACTCATTCTGAAAAAGGGGCAAATATCAACAAGCACACGTACGCACACACACACACACACACACACACACACGCACACACATGCACACATGCACGCACGGAGATGTGGTTGGGCTTTGGGCCAGATGCTTCAAGAGAAGGAAACATTCTTGTGATGGGGAGTCATCAAGTATCAGGTTCCACTCCATCCCTGTTGAACAACCCCCCCCCAACACACACACACACACACACACACACACACACACACACACACACACACACACACACACACACTGTCCTTCCTAATCAGATAGATTTGTTTTTATAAGACCCAAGGTGGACGTTTTCTGAACGGTCTGATTTCTTTTATGGAGAGATTTGTGGGATGTCCAGTCAAGCCTCCTCAGTCCAATGCTGGACATATCATGAAGATAAACGAATGAAACTGGACCGAGCAGGTCTGCAGGTCAAACTGATGTAAATGGAAAGGAGTAGTGTGAAGGCTGAAGTGCAGTTTGTATTGTGTCCACTAGGTGTCCCTCTCAACCTGCGTCACTGATCAGGACTCTAAGTTCTGGAAACGTCACCGCTGACATTGAGAAGAAAAAGAAGGGAAAACAAACAAACTTGTCTTTATGGTCTCATAAGGAATATATAATAAGATGTACTCTCTTTTCTAAAAGTAAAATTACTCCACATACGATATGCCAGGGTGAACAGTGGCTAGCAGTCACAGCGAGAGGGTCCTGGGTTTGAATCCCCTGGGTGGAGTTTGCATGTTCTCCCACTCTCACCAAGGCAACTGGAAGAGGCATAGAAGATGGATGGACAATATGCCAGTAAATGCTGAAATCTTTATGCTTCATTTACTTCCAGTGTGTAAAAAACAAAACAAAAAAACAAAACAAAACAAAACAAACAAAACAAAACAAAAATCCACTGACAGATTCAGTCAGTGCTGATGTAAGATAGACCAGATATACTCAAAGCATAAGACAGCGGCAGATGATCTGTCATGTCATGCGGAAACAGAGACCAGCAGGCTGAATTCCACATATAAGCATCGTAACTATTACGTGTGTAAACTGACAACCTTCAGTAAGAGCGTCAGGTAGGCATGTACAGAGGCATGGACAAATGGCTTACTCAGTGTGGAGCTTTGCCCTGGGATCTGTCTCTCCTTTTGTGAACCTGTAAAGTATCTTGAAATAACTTTGTTATAAATTGGCACTTTAAATAAAATTGAATTGAAAAATTGAATTGGACTGAATTGAATGTATGTAGTACATGTCTTTATTGTTTATCACAGAGTTGAAAAGACATGCACCGCTAATGACACACAACAGTACAGCACAGGATGTTGAAACCTCAGAGATATATTTTGTAAAATGATCTCCACACGCATTTTTAAAACGTATGTATTGTTTTATGTTTTCCGAATCTCACCATCTTGGGCCTAGCGATCGCCGTGCAGTAGGCCTGATATTCAGGACAGAGTGCTGGAAAGCTCTGTTACCTAGGTAACACAGTCAATGCAGCAACTGCTCGTTTACATGAAAAATATATTGGTATACGCAGGATTATTTGAAAGAAATGAAAAATGTGAAAGAGCTGTCAGTCCAGGAGCCTAAAGGCAAAACAGGTAGAGCCGTTAAACACATTAGCTAAGATGTGCATGAAGTGTTTGTGCTAAATGTGTTTTGTTTATGGACAGAGATGCCAAACCTCCTAGCATTTTTTGAGATAAAGTCTGAGGATGTATATCCCAGTCAAAAGCCACTGCAGATGAAGACATGTGAGTGAACAGCAGAAAGTGGAAGAGAAATCAGAGTACCCTGCTTGGATCTTTGTTTACATCTATCCACGTTTACAGTAAGTGAAATCATTTAATTATGATCATGTATTTATTATACAGTGTACAATAGTGTTGAGTAGAACCAAAAGCTTCAAGATCTTTAATGATGATTTTAACTATATCAATAGAGGACAAGATTCAGGGTTATATACGATGAGCTGATGCATTACAATATGTCACAACAGGCACATAGGAAATTTTATTAGTTCCTTGAAAGATACAGTCTCTAAATGAACAATAATGTCACTTTAATCTCACTTTAGTTTGTCTGATTTTCATTTGTTTGTTTCTTGCAGGCCATAGCCTCAGCCTGCCATCGGACCAGATGTAATCAGCTATGTAAGAATAATTGTGGTAAATGACAGTATAATTACTGTAGGAGCATCTCCTTCCTTAGTTTTGGCTTTTTCTTCACTCCTCCCTTCTTTCCTTCTTTCCTTGTGGGCTCTCTCTGAGGTGCTGGAAATCCACAACAAATACAGGCAGTTTTGCGCTGTAATGCCCTGAAAAGAATGTTGAAGAGGGATTATTTAAAAAGAAAAATCCTCTCTAAGTATTCCCTGGTATTCATATGCTGGTGGGTTAACATTGTTCACTCCAGGTTCTGGACCATTAACAACCCGTTTAACCACTGTTGTTTATGGTGTTTGGCTCTTCTCTGTGGCTGCTCACATCTTCCCAGGTTCCAATAACCTGGCGGCTTTGCTTCCAGTTAGCGAGTCAACATTAGTGGTTCTCCCAGGACCTTCAGCTGCTGACATGTGAGGCCATTCTACCAAGTCTTCCAGCATAATCATATCCTCTGCTGTCACTGGCACTGTCTCTTTGTGTGTGAGCACTTTGGGTAAGACACCAGACAATTCCAAGCCAGTAAATATATATGCTGGAAAAAACCTTTTTCCTGTTCTTTAGTGCAGAGAAGAAAGTTCTCAAGGCTACCTCCAGCGTCGTTTTAGGATGTTCTGCACAGAAAGTGGCAGAAATGCCTGCAATGACCGACTGTTTTCCCATCCCAAATGCTCATCATGCAGGAGCTGATTTGCAAACCACCAGAAGCTGCGGAGGGTGGGGGGGGGGGGGAGCCAAGTGGACAGAAAGGATTTCCTGTGACGTGAGGTTACGAGCTATTACGTCCTCTTGGAATTCTGCTTCACTTTTAGTGTCAGAATCTTGCACAAGTGCTTTTTTTTTTTGAAGCTGCATAGCGTGCAGTATGTGCATCTCCCTCACTGCCTGCTTCACTGCAGACAGAGACTGTCGAGCTTTGTCTGTTAATCATTTGCTGGCTTCAGGAGATACATTATCAGGAGTATGTTTAATGTTTACCCAAAAACAATGTGTTTTATCTCCGTGAAATGATTTTAGAAGTGATGGAGGAATGAGGAACGTTTGTGAGACTCGGTCCATTTCAAAAAGCAGGTTTAACAAACTTGAAGTCAAAAACTGAACTCAGGGTTGTCAAACTCTGAAATGTCAGCGTTTTCAGTTTTAAAACAAAAGCCGGTTTAATCAACTCGGAGTTACTCCGAGTTAAGCTCGTGCACGAGGATCTAAAAAAAGAAAAATCCAACTCGCCATCCCATCACTGCCAGTATTTTATTAATATTGTCTCTATGAAAGCCACACCCAAAACAGCTGGTGTACAAGCATGCCTCTAAATTTGTGCTTTCTGGATAGGTTTAAATTTGACCTTTAAATCTGGCTGCTGTTGCTTTCAGATATGAATCTGCTTTTTGCTTAAACTAATATCTGCAGTTCTGTAGAAGACTTCGAGGAGATGTCTGCGGCGTTTGCGACCTTGGAACACAACAAACGTATATAAACATCATTTGAGTGCAAAGGTACCATTTCTGACCGATAGTTGCCTCGGACACATGCTCTGCGTCACCGATAATATACACATATATTATAAAAACCATCTATCCGCAGGTAACTGACTCAGAGTTGAGCACCGGCTTTGTTAAACCCGGTTTCCCCCCTCATCTCTGGGCAAAATAACTCAGGTGTTTTCGCTCAGCCCTGCTTTCTGAAACTGACCGCTGGTATCAGCATCACCGCATCTGTAGCTAAAAGGTTTGCCCATGCAGCGAGACCATGGGTGTAGGGAATATTCTTGCTGCATTCCACCCCTGATTCCGTTGACGATAAAAAAAAAAAAAAAAAAAAAAAGCGGAGCAGGGGAGGTGGAGTTTCCTCTGCATTGTTGTGGATAAAAAGCGGTGTAGCACAAGTTCAGGAGACACTGCAAAAGCATTTAACCTGCAGGGACATATGTCTGGTTCACACTACACAAAGGTGAGCATGATTAAGCCTTTATTCAACTTATATATATATATATATATATATATATATATATATATATATATATACATCTAAAGTACTACTCGGAAAATTAGAATATCCTGGAAAAAGTGCATGCATTTCTGTAACTTTAAAGGTGAAATGTACATATTATGCGAATCAATATATTTCAAGCTTTTATTTGTTTTGATTTTACTGATTAGGACTTGCGGCTTCAGAAAACCTCAAATTCAAAAACTCAGAAAATTAGAATATTGCTTCAAATCAATAAAAAAAAAAAGAATTTTAAATACAAAAATTTCAGGCCTCTGAAAGTAAAATCTTGCATCTGTAATGAGACTATAAAATGTATTGGTTTCACCTTTTATGTTGGATTGCCTGAATAAAACAACTTTTACACAATATTAAAATTTTCCATTAGCACTGTATATATATATATAAAAAAAAAAAAAAAATGATGACGGAAATGTACAGATTTGATAGTCAATTACTTTATATTCTTTTACAAATACTACGGAATGAAGCTGTGGCATTAATGGGACTTTGAAGGTGGTGGGGTTTTGATCATCCTAAGCTTGACCTCACTGAGCAGCTGGACTTAATGAAGGTTCTTGAAGACGTTTCGCCTCATCTCCAAAAGGTTCCTTCAGTTCTATAATGGCAGGAGCCAAAACGTGAACGGCGTCCAGGGCTCGATGAACGACCCTGCTAACGGCTCTCGGCTGACCACCCAGACCATGAGTGTGCTGATGGTCCACAAGGGCTACATTTTCAAGCTCTGGCTGCAGCCATTTCAGGATCCTTTTGGAGAAGAGGCAGAAGATCTAACAGACCCTTAACCAAGTCCAGTTGCGTGGACATTAGCTGTGATCTTGGACGTGTGGTCAAAGAGAGCTAACAGAAGTGGAGGTAAGGGAATAACAAGGTCAGGGGGCTGAGACTGGGATAGATTTTCCTCAGGACAAATAGGAAATATAACTGGGCTCCTGCTGCTCTGCTACTGAGAGTTTACATATTTATGGAGCTGGAGCAAGCGCGGACATTCAGTATGATTTCATCTTGAAGTAGCCGTCTGTCCTTAGTCCTCTTTAAAGGAACGCAAGCCCCTGATAATGAAGCCTGAGCTGCCAGCCGAACAGAAATCCGAGGAGGACAAGCCAAAGGAGACCCCGGTCAGGCCCGCTGCCTCCACCGCCCAGGGCTCCCCGTTCAGGGCTCGCTTCCGAAAATTCCTCTCCTACTTCGCTGGAGACATGGCACCCTTTGGAAAGTGGATGGAGAGTATGTAAACCTTACAATTCTATGACATAAAAGCGAAGCGCGTGGTTCATAGCTGTGGAGCGAGGCTGTGCAGGTCTGAACCAGGTGGGCCTCTGTCTTCCAGGGCAGTTCATTCTGCTGAAGCTGCTGGACTGGGTTCTGCGCGGCGCCTCCCAAGTGATGTTCGTCAACAACCCTTTAAGTGGCCTCATCATTTTCGCCGGGCTCATCCTGCAGAATTACTGGTGGGCTCTCAACGGCTTCGTGGGGACGCTGTTTGCCACCATCTCTGCCCTCATTCTGCAACAGAACAGGTTGGATCACAGACGATTTAAAAGAGATCGCGGCTGATAATTAGTTACTAGCACATATTCACACTGACGTAAGGTGACCAGATTTTCAAAATTAAAAAGTGGGACACAATTTTATAGTTTTTTTATATTTAGCAAATTCTCACCAGATATAAGAGATTTAGATATAAGAGAACATTGCTACTTGCTTAGCCAAAAAACAAACAACAAAACACTAAAACAGACAAAAATTCATTCTAACATTAAACCGTTTAGAACATCAACGTGTAGAGCACAAACAAAAGAACTTCTCTTTCTGACCCTTAGTATTTCATGCCTGAGTGGACCTTGTTCAAGAAGCTATGGTTTGCATAGAAAGTTAACCTGAGTAACAAGCGGTGCTTTCAAGGTCTCCAGTCCCAATGAGCATCAACGGTGGGGACACAGGAGAACAGTAGTGGAGCTTTTTAATTGGTTCAGAATACATATCGCTATGACAACTCTGTGATTGACATACACATGGGCCAAAGACAATGAGTTTGAACCAGAGTGCACTGTTATGGCTTTAAAAGACTTGCTGCCATGTGTAGCGTCTTGTCGATAAATCAAAAAAAGAGAAAAAAATCGGGACTCCCAGGACGGTCCTTGTGTAAAACCGGGACAAAACAAAGGGGCTGTTGACAGGACACAAGGCTCAAAAAAACCGGGAGTCTCTCGGGTAAACGTCTGGTCACCCTACGCTGACATCAAACGACGTGATACCAGAGGGCTTTGTCTCTTTTCTCAGGGGCGCCATAGCTGCAGGTCTGTACGGTTACAATGGCATCCTGGTGGGGCTGCTGATGGCTGTGTTCTCCAACAAAGGGGACTGGTACTGGTGGCTGCTCTTGCCCAACATTTTCATGTCCATGATGTGGTGAGTAACGATTGTTTGGTGTCTTCTAATCTTGCATGATAATGTATTGATTGTAGTTTTGAGAGCATGTAGAATATAGAAGTCTCCCTCCCTCACACACACACACACACACACACACACACACACACACAGGTCACACAAGTAAATCTAAAAGTCACAATCTCTCAGTCCAATCGTGTCCAGCGCCCTGGCGTCCATAAACAGCCGCTGGGATCTGCCGGTGTTCACCCTGCCCTTCAACATCCTGGTGTGTCTCCACATGGTGGCCACGGGCCATTACAACCACTACTTCCCACAGGTCCTCATCCAGCCACACTCCGAGCTGCCCAACATCACCTGGTCCGAGCTGGATGTGGCAAAGGTCAGTGGCCCACCTCGCTTCGTTGACCGACCCGTTGCGTGTCTCATCTGCTTTTGTTTGTTACACCTTGGAATCTCTACCCCCCCCCACACAGCTATTTATGTCCATTCCCGTGGGAATCGGCCAGGTCTACGGCTGTGACAACCCCTGGACGGGAGGAATCTTCATTATCTCGCTCTTCATCTCCTCGCCCATCACTTGTGCTCATGCTGTTCTGGGATCAGCTGTAGGAATGGTGTCCGGTGAGAGAAAGAGATGCTAAATAAGAGAAGGCAGTACATCCTCCCACACCTAAAAGTGCTGGCGAATGGAGTCTTTCGAGCGTTGGATCTTTGAACTGTTTTGCAGGTTTGGCTCTGGCGGCGCCGTTTGGAGACATCTACTTCGGCCTGTGGGGATACAACTGTGTCTTAGCCTGCATCGCCATCGGGGGGATGTTCTACGCCCTCACCTGGCAGGTGCATCTGCTGGCGCTCACGTGCGGTGAGTGGACACAGTCGCGTGAATCCAAACTGGTGCTGCTTGAGCCCATTTCAGGCACTATGACAAATAACTAACTGCACCTGTCTTCACCTCTTCAGCCTTCTTCTGCGCATACCTCAGCTCAGCAATCGCCAATATTATGTCCACGGTAAGTCAATATCTCACGCTTCAAATCAAATCAGATCAAATCAAATCAAATCAAATCAAATCAAATCAAACTTTATTTGTGTAGCAGTTTTCATACATAAAATGCAAGACAAAGTGCTTATTAAAACAAATTAAGGCTGACACACATGTATACGTGCACCACGCATATAAAACCCCCGCATACACACACACACACACACACACACACACACACACTTAAAATTTGTTGCAAAAAAAAAGGCTTAGCACTAAGAGGGAGGAAGCACAACCTAGGGGGCCATTCATACAGGGAGATGCCCATCCCCGGACCCCCAGGAAGCGCCACCCCAAGGACCAACTAACGAGGACAGGTGATACCCAGGGTGACGTCCCCAACTGACCGGACCAGGCATAGCTCCTGGTGCGAAGGGTCCCCGTCCTGAGGAAACCACTGGAGCTAAAATGATAAAAAAAAGAAAGACTTAAATATATAGAACACATAAAAGAACCCTCAGTAAATAATAATGAAGTAATTTTGATAAGAATGATAAAATAATAAGATGGGGAGATGCTAAGAACGATAAAATATTGATGCAAGAATAAGAACAATTTAATATTGAATATTATTCAAAAGCTAAACTAAATAGGTGAGTCTTAAGCCCTTTCTTAATCCACTTACTATCGCTGCAGCTCTGAGGTTCCTCGGCTGCTGTTCCACAGGCGTGGACCATACTTATGTGATTCAGATCCTTAAAAATGTACAAACAAGTTAATAACTGCAATAGGATGCATTTCTTGTATCTCCAGTTTGGTCTTCCAGCGTGCACCTGGCCCTTCTGTCTCTCTGCCCTCACCTTCCTGCTCTTGACCACGGAGACCAACAAGATCTACAAGCTGCCCCTGGCCAAAGTCAACTATCCAGAGAAGAACCTGAGCTTCTACTGGAAGATGAAGAAGCAGGAGAAGGCAGAGAAGGTGCAGCTGGAGAAGGAGAGAGAGAGGGTCATCAATGAGGAAAACGTTTTAAACGAGAAGGAGCAGCTGAGGTTACAGCTTGAGCTCATGGAGGAAGGCAACGTGCAAAACCAGGCGCTGGAGATGAAAAACCAGGTGTCGCATGTCGCAGAAGGTTCCGGGGCAGAACGGGAATGGCAGGAAACCGACACCGAGAAAGTCAGCAGCGATGACGGAGAGACGGCTGTTGGACTAAGCGAATGCTGAATGTACGAGCTACTGTTGGCGTCGTACCTCTGCTCAGGTCTGAAAAAAGAAAAGAAAATAATCTCACCTTAAAAATGTATTTATTTTATATAAAAACACACTCAACACACTCAATAACAGAACAATGAATTCAGACTGAAACAGCTTGCTGAAGGGCCGAGAGCACTGCTTCAACCTGAAGACTGCAACTGAATCAAACACGCTCTGCACAGTGACCAGCAGCTTTCTTGATTTGTTCCAATATCAGATCACCACAAGCACCTGCAGCTCCTGGTAAACGCCTTATTAACTGATGCTGTATCAATAATCACTGATGCAAAAGGATTTTCAATATTAATTAAACATGTTATATTTGTAGTAAACTTTACGAAAGTATGCCATTAACCGGCAGAACTCTCACCTGTGAATGTCACCCTGACGTGTGTATCGCCAAGGTTCATTTACACAAGGATCTGGAGGACGAGGATGAAGCTCTGATCACTTGTTACATTTTGTGAAGTGAAAATGAACAGAGTGGGCAATAATCCCTGTAAAATGTTTGAATAAACAAAGTTGTTGTTGTGTACGTGTTGTCTGGGTGACTCCTTCTGCTCTCTTTCCTTTCGTGCACCTCATCGATGGCATCTTCCCAAGGCAGCGTCAGATCAACGATATGGGCGCAGGTTGGTCGCTGCCATCTCTGTAGGTCAATAGTCCACTTTTTAGTCTTGTAATACTTAGTACGCCTTCTGATTACGTTCCAAAGCCACTAGCATTGTTTTTCTGTTTGGGCGCACACACATCCCCCCCTATATTTAGTCAGCTAAAGGTTTGCTTGTATAAAAAATGTGTGCAAACTTGATGTCACCTGCAAGAAAATGTCCAAGCTGAACTTCTGACAGTGTGCTCTGAGGACTGCAACTATGAAATGAGCAAAACGAGTCCTGTACGTTTAGCACCTTGACCTTAATGAATGTGAAATATGGGGCGTTTCTGGCCGCGTGAGCAAAATACTGGAATACCACATCTGCACCACTACTCACCTGCAGTCACCTGTAGTCACGTGGGCAGTTTCTCTTGGTAGATCACCTGCAAAACACACACAAAATATTACCACAACGCATTATCCTCAACTTCCCCGTCGCCACGCTGGAGGCGAGCCCTCCAACCAGGTGATCCCGAGACCTGTTGATGGTCGGCTGGTTTGTCAGACACGGTGGTGCAGTTGGAAAAATAGAACCATTACTCCACTTGTACGTCTTAATGTGTAGAAAAAAAAAAAAAAGTGGTGATTTTTAAAAATGCATTATATTTAGTTCAGTCATGTGTATGAACACAAAGCACTACAGCCAAGATTAAATCTGTGAGTCAGATGACAAATGAGGATGTGGCAATGAAGATAAGCCCAGGCCAAACATGCAGGACTTGCTGCTCATTCTGTTCCCAAAAAAAAATAAACAATGCTAGTGGCTCTGGAACGTAATCAGAAGACGTACTAAGTATTACATAACTAAAACGTGGACTATTGACCTAATAAACTTGAATTAATGCGACTACCTGCCAGATTTCGTGATTATTTGAGAACTTTTTCTCCAAATAAAAGTACCTTTTACCACATTTGTTTTAACCTTTGTACCTCTCTTTGTTTTCCCCCCCTGTCGGTCATGAGAGCAAGTTGGGGACGACAGATTTGACCGTGGCAATGTGAAAAGTTAAAGCATTCAAAATTGATTAACTGTGCAAAAAAAAAAAACATACAAACAAAAAAAAAAACCCACAAATAAATTGAACAAAGTGCATGCTTTGACTTAAAATCCAGTGGCTAGTGTGTGATGTAAGTAGCCTTTATTCTCTTTATCATTTTTTTGATTCAGTGGGCTCGTATCAGAGGGCATCTTGTGTCTAACTGATTATCGGATTATATTAAACCTTATCAGACTGGCAGGCTGGCTGGTCAACGTTTGTTTTGCCAGAGCATGGTATGAGAAAATCAGGAATATTTATACGCAACAATCCAGACATTTATGCATCTTGTTGTCACTATTATTAGGATTTTTGAAGTTAAATGAATACACAGTTAAATCACGCTGACCTCACTGGGTAAAAGACGAGGATGCTAATCTTGCACAAGAGCTTGGTGGAGGTTCTCATCCTTCCAGGTCATAGTAGCTCAGGAGTAATCAGCTCCTCTCCTCCATGGGTGCACATTCTGGTTTTTTTCCTCCACAGTTGTTTTTCATATCAATCATCAGGCGTCATGCGGTCGTTCTTGACACTAGGTCAGGGCTGATTGGACGCACAGATCGATCTGATGCCCGCTGAGGTGTACTTACATAGCTGGAATAGTTTTAGCCTTTTCAAGAATGGCCTGTGCCAGGATGAGAGAAAAAAAAAAACCATCTGATATGTTGATGACGTGAATCTAATTTAATCTTCATTACATTTTATAATAAGTGCAAATTATATCTACCCCATTTACATTTGAAGAAACTACACCACTCATCCCCCAAAATCAGGGAAAACAGTATTTAAAGATTAAGACATGTGAAAGTGAAACAATTGAATTGGTTTTGTGTCAGCCACACCCCCCAGTTTGCTGGATTACATAATATTATAATTATTGTTACATAATATTTACACCAAAAGGATAAGATTATAACGTAAATGCTCACACAGTTGGAAACCAGCACAGGTGAAGGTCACTGTTCTGGTAATCTGAAAGGACCACATTATCCGCATTATCTGCAATCCTAAGGTCACTGAACCTGACCCCCGGGACTACTTTGCTGCACCTAGAAATTCTACACCTTCCACAGAATACATGTGGCCTTATTGTGCAGACTATTATGGACCCTCCAGCACCCTGAAGAGGATGTAGATCTGGTACAGTGTTTCAAATTTACATTGTTGCTTTTAAAGAGACCGAGATTTGACAACCAGGCTCCTCTCCAGCACACTGGTGTAGGCCTTGGATGTATGACTGCCCTACAGCTGAACCTGACCCAGTCCGGAGAACCTCCCCTGGACAGCCTGGGTGAGCTTAGCCCTGGCGTAAAGAGAGCTGACCTCAGAGTCACTGGGTTGGGTAGATGCTTTTAGAACTCTCCTTCTCACGTTTAAGTCTATGAACAACCTAGCTCCTCAGTAATTTATCAAGTAATTTATCAAGCTCCTAGAACCTTCAGCCAGCCTCACCCTCAGAACCTCATAGACCCATTTATGCTTCTGTTTCCCAATAAACACAGTAACAGACACCTACGATTCCATGCAGGGTGATTTTACTCTATGGAGATGGTGGCTGCTCCTGTCCCTTTTCAATCTGAGCCTAATCAAGCTCAATGGGCAAAGCAAGAAGTAGAATTATTGTAGGAAAAGAGAAGAAACAAACAAACAAAAGAAAAACCCAAACACATGATGTCAATTGCAAATTTTTATTATTCAGAGCAACAAGAAGTCAGCTTGTCAGGACGTTCATCATTCAACTTCATAATAAAGTCCTCTCGGTTTGAGTTAGTTTTTTTTTTTTTTTTTTTTCTTCAGGAAAAAACTCACAAAAGCGTTTATAAATTGCCAACTGTCTAACTGACAAAGAGTACACGAGGGTGATACTGCAAAAGGCTATAATGTTTCCCAGCTGTGTGGAATTTTGCCGTAAAATGTTTTCAGTCAGACGCCAATTGTATTAAGACATGAACTAGAACGACATCTAGTGGCGAAAATTTGGAAGTAAATTATGAACCTTTCATTTTGCCGGAGTTAATTTCTGCAAGTTTTGCAAAAATGTTTTTTTATTTTATTTGTTTTTGAAGTGCTAAAGGAGAATTAGTTCTTAAAATGCTGGGATTTAACTTTAAGCCAAAGGAGCACATTTGCATTTTTCCAAATCATTGTTTTATTTATTGAATAATATTTAGCGGCCAGTCAAAAGGAGAAATGTCATGATAAAGGTGTTAATGTAACAAACAGATGAAGAGATGGGGATTGAACACAAACCCCGCCCAGTTGTATGCAAATCATTAAAAACAAACAAACAAAAAAAAACATCCCAAGATTTGAACTATATTTTATTCACATGAAGAGCATTAGCTTTAAAAGCATCTGCAGCATTTCATTCATTTCAAGTGCAAAAGCAAAGCCTCTGGCAGGGTGGACAACACACACTTCTTTTTCCACAGTTTTCGTTTTTTTCTCAGAGTTGCTAATTCAACAGTTTAGACTGAATCCTCGACCACAATGACATCATCAGCGCTTGGCAAAAAGCGGATTGCGAAAGACTTGAAAAATGTTCTAATCATAACACTGTGAGAAACCCAAACCCGAACCAAAGAAGCTGATTTATTTAATTGGCAGCTGGCTGAATAAGTTCTTTTTTTTCCTTCACCAGATGGACTGCAGAGAATAGTCAATGTCATGAGTTGATGGTCCCGACTAAACAGTGACATGGCGTCACTGCCACCCAGGAGAAAAATGGCACACTTAGTAAAGGGGGGGGGGGGGTTTAAAAAAAATGCCTAAATCAACGACTCACTTTTACTTATTCATCCCAAACAACATAAGAGTTAAAAGTCAGAACTTTACAGCCCCATCATTTAAATCTGGCTGCACCAACAGAAGCTTTGTAGACAGATTTAAGCAGCCTCATAAAAACACTCTTCAGTACAATTACTGCCATATTTATATGCACAGTAGCCCTTAAACCACATTCATCAGTAAATGAGCTCATCGTGATCATTAACCCTATCTCAGTGAGTTCTATGTATACATCTCTTCTTTACACTCTATGTACATCACACAAAACAAATGAAAATCGCTGAAGGGGTTGAGCTTATTTACATCTGAACTACGGGTGCACTGACCCTCACATCTAAATGTGCGTTGAGCATGATCCTGCACATAAATTAAGCTTTTCAGTACATTCAACTAATGCCAAAAAAATGGCAATCCACAAAAAGCTTAATGATAATAATATTCGTAATGATTCAGTGACATAAGTTGGCTTTAAGAGGCTCTATTTTATGGACGTCCTTCAAAAAATAACTGCATTAGCAATAACTGGATTAGTTTACTTTGAGTACTGGGAGACAACAGACCTCCACCAAGGCAGAAAATCCCCTCTACACCTGTAACTGCAATACATGCTCCCAGTACTATCTAATAGTTTAAGTCACTGCCGCTCAACACTTGTGCTTTGGATTTCTTTTAAAATTTGGACTTTGCAAGGTGAGGTCAGGATGGTGACCTTGAACATCTGTTAATATTATATTCAGTTCTGCATCAGTTATTAAAAAAAAATAAACTATATACAATAAAATAAAAACCTAACACAGAATCCTCCCAAAAACAGACATACATACGTACACACATACACACTAAATGCTTCCTAGCTGACCTTCTATATGTGGCTGTCAGACCACAGGCTGAGCCAAAGGAGTGTGTTAATCATGATTGTCTGCTCAGAGGTGAGGTTTTAATAAGAGATGCAAATGAGAGGTTTGGTCAACAGTGTTTGCGGAGTGTGTGCGTGTGTGTGTGTGTGTGTGTGTGTGTGTGTGTGTGCATTCCCATGCAAGCCGCCCTGAGATAGCAAATACACCAGGCAGGACCAAACACTCTGCCTACCAAGGCAAAGAACATCCCTTGAACTGTACTCTGACTTGTAGGAGGGGAGTTACATGATCCGACATAGTGGAAACCCTGCTGACATCTTCATGAATCACCCTTTCTGCCTCACATTCAGAGGCTTCATTAAAAAAGCCAACACAAAAGTGTTAGAGCCATTTTCGGAGCGTAGGCAGGTTGTTGTCCATCCACTGCTGGTTCAGTCTGATGGTTTCCAAAGCTTCTTGCACACTTCTCATCTGAGAGCCACGTTCCTTCAGCCTGGAGAAGAAATCCTGCACCTGTGAAACAAACCAATGTTAGTCGCATCGACACATAACAACATTACAGCATACGTGTTAAAGTTATTACCAAATCCCAGTTGTCTGACTTAAACAAAAGCGGCTGCCCTGGTTTGAACTAAATTGCAAATATTAAAATTCTTTGAACACTAAATCTGACTCAGTTTTTCATCCAACTAATGAAAAGGTGCTAAATGTAAAGAAATGCCATTACAAAAGATGTCCAGGTTAAAAAAAAAAACAAAAAACAAAAACCACCAACTTGATCGAGGTGCGACTGTGTAGAGAACTGGGTGGTGACGGACTTGATGATGCTCTGGATGGCAAAGGATCCTACAGGGAACCTAAAAAGAAAAAAAAAAAAAAAAACCACCATAAACAATTACAAACGTATGTTCTGTTGCGACGGCCAATTCAAATGCATCATTTTTCTGATCTTTGCCTTGGCTCGTTTGGCAGGAGCATAAACACATGGCAGTGATTGCATGGCAGGTGCGTGGTGTCCTGCAACAGGGCCTGACACACACGCTGACACACAACAGTGTTCAGTGAGAACAAGCTGACAAAGGCCTCTTACTTCTGTATAAGGCGATCCCAGTTCTGCTGGATGAAATCCCAGACAAACAAGTAACCAGCGAAGCCGCTAGACACCCTGCTGATGACCAGAGGCAACTCCTGGGTCTGGATGATGTTACCCTGCAGACCTGCACTTAGAATCCTGGACACCACCATTAGATTTTTGTGTTACCGCATGTTTCTGTTACATGTATTTTTCTTTTTTTAATTTGCAACATGTTAACGTCTGAATAAAGTCCGTTAAAAACTTCATCAGAGGAAAAATAAAGCCATTCATGCTAAGCAAACTGAAGAAGATACCACGCTATATGGCGCACGTCTTGAGTGGATGCTAAGCCCAGCAGCATTTTTCGCTTCTCTGCATCGTATGTGACTTGTGTGTACATGTCCAGCAAACTCATCCAGTGCTCGCTAGACTGAGCAGCCACATTAAAAACCACTTGTTGGAGATCACCTGGAATTCTGTGCACACATAACAATGCGAAAATATACAGTAAAAGTGCTTTAATCTTCTGTTTACCTTCTACCTGTCAAATGTGCATTAAACAAACTCACCTAAATGTCCCGTTAGACTCTTTGTACTTTACAAACATGGCTTTTGCTTGTTCAGTGCAGTTTTTTTCATTCAGCCCACAGGCTGTCTCCAACAGTGCTGCTCGCAGCTCCTGTTTAGACACACTTTCCTCCTCTTTCCATGTCTGGCTGTTTATCAAAGAACCAAAATGACGCAGAATATAATCCTGTCACAAAAGGGATGAATGGTTTCTTTGTTAGGGTGATATTAGGCTACACAAAGGAAGCTTACACTGCTTTACTGCTGCACGAGCTTAACTGTACCTTCATGCGGGACACAAGACCGTGATACTGTCTTTTGTCAAGCAGCCTGTAGATGTTGTTGAGCTGTAACAAAGCCTCTGTCACGGGACAAGTTTCAGTTTCATTGAACATGTAATCCAACAGATTTAGCACGTGAAGGAAGGAAACGCGTCCAAATCTGTTGATACCACAGCGGAGACATGAATCGGAAAACTCGTCCGTAAATATAAGACGGGAGAGTTAAACATAACTTGACGAAACAGAATATACTGACTTTGAAAGAGCAAAGATGTTGTGTATGAGTGAGGCACGGTCCTCCTGCGTGAGAATGCTGACATTTCGGGATAAAGCCTCTCTAAGTGCGGCCCAGTTCTCGTCTTTATAGTGGACGATGTAGAAACCTGTGTTTTTATAGTTCAACTTCAGCCACTTCACACTTTCTGGCACCTTAAATGTTGCTGAAAACACAAACAAGTGCACATACAGAAAAAAAACACTTAACACTATATCTGAAACTTTGATGCTGGATTTTGGAGGGTAACACTGTGTCTTTACCTGTCTTGGTCTTGAGAGTGAATACCTGCATGCATGTAGGGTCCAAACTACAGCTGTCGTTTACATATGTGACCGGGATATTCCACAAGCTGAAGACAATGCACAGTATTAGTTAAGGACTGCGTCTTTTCCTACGGCAAAAATGTGTGTGTTAATGTAACCCTCACCTTGAAGTATTTGTAGTGTTATCAGAGGTGAGCAGGAAGTGCTCCTGGGTAAGTGTCACCTGATCCCCCTTGCGGCTTACGGTGACCAGGGGGAATCCTTTTTGAGACGTCCATGAGGTCATCATCTCTGAGACGTTCCAGTACTGCGTGGAGAGCTCGACCTAAAGACAGATGAATCCGATTTCTTATCTGATTTCTCTCATCTCCTCTATTTTGGATCAATAAATTAGACAGTATTTGTGCATGGTGGAGCTGGTGTTATAGCAACAGCAGTATACTTTAGCTGCGGAAAGCAGGCTGACACATAACACCAGGATTTCAACCTTGACTGAACAGATGTCACCTGTGTAAACCACCTCTCACCTGTGTGAGGCTGTTCCAGAGGTCATCAGTGTTTGTGTTTAATCCCTTGTACTGATTTAAGTACTGAATGAGACCTTTCCTGAACTGCTGTTCACCAGTCAGGGAAGCACTCAACATCAGGAGAATAGATGCACCCTGTAAAACATAATCATAACTGGTGGAATCACAAATACAGTACTACTTGGAAAATTAGAATATCGTGTAAAAGTTGCTTTATTCAGGCAATCCAACATAAAAGGTGAAACCAATACATTTTATAGACTCATTACAGATGCAAGATTTGACTTTCAGAGGCCTGACATTTTTGTATTTAAAATCCTTTTTTTTTTTCACTGATTTCAAGCAATATTCTAATTTTCTGAGTTTTTGAATTTAAAAAATTCTGAAGCTGCAAGTCCTAATCAGCAAAATCAAAACAAATAAAAGCTTGAAATATATTGATTCGCATACTATTTGTCTATATAATATGTACATTTCACCTTTAAAGTTACAGAAATGCATGCACTTTTTCAGGATATTCTAATTTTCCGAGTAGTACCGTATTGTAACGATTGCCTGCACTACACTATTATCGTCACTAGATGGCAGTAGCGATGGTCTAAACTACATGAACGTAAACTATTAATTAAACTTATATATTCGATTTACAAGTGTACCTTTTCATAGGAGACAGAGTCAAACATCTCTTCAACCTGTTCGGAAGTATCAACTTCTATTGACACAGCATGAGAAGAGTTCAATGCATCTTTGTCTAAGACTCTGAACCTCACTGCCAGGAACAAATTACCCTGCAAACAGACAAAATTTACTACAAAGAAATAAAATGTCCTGTGACAAAGAGTGTCTAATCCGGAAACGAATTAACTTACAATATCCAGTTGGGGCAAAACGGTCTGCAGTGACATGTACTGCATGTAGGTGGCAAAGCCCTCATTGAGCCACAGGTCATTCCACCACCTCATAGTCACCAAGTTTCCAAACCACTAAGACACAACGACAAAGAAATATTAGTACACTCAGGTGTAGTTGAGTATGTTTCAAATTTTCCAGTCCAGGTCTTCATAAAGAACCCCTCCCCCCTTAAATATAGGCTGAGGTAGCCCCAGGGGAGTAAAGTACTAACACAAGGAACTCACCTGATGAGCAAGCTCGTGGGCTATGACGGATGCGACGACTTGCTTTTCCAGAGGAGAGGAGAGCTTGCCCACCAGGAGGCTGGTCTCTCTGAAAGTAATGAGTCCCCAGTTTTCCATGGCTCCCGCCAGGAAGTCTGGGATGGCTACCATGTCTAAAAAAGAAAAAGAAGCGTCAGCTCAATCATCAGGCTAGTTAAGAGGAAGAACAAATCTGACAAGTAATCGAGTAGCGTGATTGTGTGTCCGCACCTAATTTTGTGAGTGGATATTTAATTTCAAAGTAATTGTTGTAGAACTCCAGCAGTTTGGCTGTGGTAGCCAGAGCGTAGTCTGTGTGATTCTTCTTCTCTGGCACAGAGTACACGGACACCTAAACACAAGGTGACAGTCAGGCACATCCAACCCTCAGAAAAACAAGACAAGAAAATGAATGCACAGCCGCTGATGCTGCATCATATTAGTGTTGGACGAACCAGAGTTTCTGAGACATTTTGGCTGAGGGAGGTGAACTCAGCAACTATAAAGGCCACCAGATACGTGCTCATGTTGACGCTTGTCTTTTCAAACTCGTCCTGCATGAGGCCGTTGGGAAGTACAGTGGTTTGCGCCTTAAACATACAGCATGAATACAACGTTACAAATGAGACGTTAAATTACAAATAATCATAGATCTGGGCAATGCAGGCACTGAAGCATTTACTTCCAGTAGACAGTTGGGCATTAGGCTGATACGTAAAAGCTCCATTACAGCGTAATAAAATTCAACATGAGATACCATCAAGCATATGAAATAGCTGACCACAGTCACTCTAAGATCTTTTTTCATGGCTTATTAACTGAGGTTCATCAAGACCACTTGTAAGCTAAAACTGATTTGCAACAGAGATTTAGAATCAAGTAAAGAAAAGAAAAGAGTTGAAATAGAGAGTAAGTACCTTAGGCATGTTGGAAAGGGTCATGTAGTTTGGTTTTCTACTGATTTTAATCAGGAACTTGGCTTTGAAAGCTGGTTCATCGAAGCAAGGAAAAGCCTTCCTGGCTGACAGTGGTTCAAACTGCGTAGCAGCTAGGACCCTGTGGAGAAAACACAAAGCACATGATTATACTTGAATTACCTTATCTGGAAGGGAGGAAACGCCTAAGAAATCCATGTCTCGTGTTTTCATCTGTACCTTTTGATTCCATCTTTATCGGTGTATGAACTGTTGTAGAAACCATCATAAGTGTTTGAGAGGTGGGCAGAGTATTCCAGAGTCAATGTGCAGGTCTGGCCTGCTTTCAGGTTCTTGGGGAACTTGATAGCTATTTGTTCTCTGGGTTTGTACTCCAGGATTTTAACTTCACTGTCCTCTTCCTCGCCCAGCTGAAAAAAATAAATAAATAAATATTGATAACATCATCAGCGCTAATGACTTTGTCTGGGTGCAAAAGCCAATATTGCAGAAAGATTACAATCCGGATTCTCAGTCTATATTTCCATTGAAGTCCCACCTTGAAGGAAGCTTTGGAAATGTTGAGGTTGGAACTATGTAGGACGATGACTTTGGTTTCGTGAAGCACCAGCATGTTTATGGCAGTGTGACCAGTGAAGGTCATAGTGACAAGATCAGGGTTCAGGGTCAAGTTATAAGTGAGAGGCCGTATGCTACGAGGTAGCCGGTACTGGGCCCACGGGAAAAGCTCTCCATTTGTGGACACAGGGTACACTGGTTCTAGGGGAGACGTCTCATTTGGCTTACGACATCCCATCTGTACAAGGATAATAATCATAAAAAAAAATAATAATCTATTATTATAATATTATGAACATGATACAGACACATTATCAATTTATAAGTTACAAACATAAATGTGTCCGCTCATATTTCTTACCTTGGTAAAGGTGCATCCAGGTAGGACGTACATAACCACGGTCATAGATGCAACTATCACCAAGACTAACACACACACAACTATTGTGCGGGCTGAAGGTCTAAAACATGACCTGCAAGCAAAAGCAGAGCAGCATTGCAGACTTTGACTAGTTCGCAAATGCAGATTAAAAACAAGGCAAGCGGAGTGAATATTTCTAGATAGAAGATACATGTTTCTGACAAAGACCATCCCTATTCACGATTGGTCAAAACTGTTTTTGAACACGTTATATGAATACGTTTAGCATGTGTATTATAATTTTTAAAAGGCTGGGAAATGGAAATTACATTCTTAACAGGACCATTAAGACCCTCATTAATAACTATCAGTGAAGATTAACTTAAATGATCACTCGCCTATGAACAATTTTTAAAAAACTTCTGTTATTCTTTCATGTGTTTTTCATTATTTGAAGTCCCTTAGCATGATATAAGGTAAGAGATATTAATATTTTCAGTCTCTGTCACCTGGGAAGAGCTTGTCTGATGTATGGAGAAGAGCTGGATCTGTGAGCGGAGCTACGGTTCATGAAGGACATGCCCAGCAGCCGCGCTGAAGACTCGCAGTCCTCCTCATCTTCATCCATGTCATTCTCTCCCAGGCCCCGGACAAGCAGCCGTGAGCTACGAGGCTCAAACCCGACCTCGTCTGGGTCAAGAACAGGAAACGTCTAGAGGGAGCATGTGCAATGGGTCATTATTCAGTGTAGATGAGCAGCATTTAGCAGACAATGCACATTCTTAGGCCGCATTTAGAGGAACGTGAACAGCAGGAATAATAAATTCAGTGGAATGACCTGCTTATCAAATTGATATTGCAACCTTCAACCATAGGTGAATGAAAGGGAGACAAAAAGATTACTGTTTGTTCAGTGTCAAACAAATTGAGCAAAGTAGTAAAAATGCAAACACCCTTAAAGAATATTAAAATCATTAATAAACATTTTAGTTTTCACTATGTCTGCACTTCAAAGGGCAGGAAATAGGTTACCCTGGAAATGGGTAATTAATATTTTATCTTTGTTCTGTAATATCCATTTATCATATAAATGAAGTTAAATATCAGCACTTAATTAGGATACCTACAAATATACAGTTTTTTTGCTCTGATTTAGTCACATTATCACTTTCTAAAATGAAAATCCTTTGCAAACAGAAAAATAGAATAATGGCCTTATATAATAATATGTAGTATAAGTTGGTGTAGGAGAGGATAAATATATAGGAAATACAGAGGAGTCTTTGGCCAAATCCACAACATCAGGCTCCTCTTCAAACATGCTGTTCTCAATCATGTTCCTCGGCAGGCTGACTCGATCTGTAATACAAAGAACACGCACACACACACACACACACACACACACACAAATATGTTTTATATTTCAGCTCACTGAAAAGGCCGTTACTGACACTAACAAGACAGGCAGTGTCAGTGTCCTTTCTACAGTATTTATCAAAACTTCTACCTTATTTCCTGGTTCATTTACATAGACACAATGAGCACCTCTATCTGGTATGACAGCATTTTTAATGCACTAATGTTGTGGAACCTGTTAATAGACAGAACCTGGTGACAGAATCTTATTTCCTCAAACTTGGTCCATTTTAGTTACACAAAAAAAAATACAACTCATCTGGCTAAAGCATATATGGCTGATTACAAATCATCTTACGTCTACGTGATAAAGACAATGAGCAAAGCCGTACCCATGTCATTTTGAGGCAGGGAGAGTTCTCCTCTCAGCAGTTCTTGAACAATCTGACGCCAGATCTGGCTTCCTCATTTAATTAAATTTAGCTAAAAAAAAAACGCTTTGCATTGCAAGTTTCCTCTTTTTGCTTTACATTCTTGTTATGCACTTACAGGGTAAAAACAATGCATTTAAAGTCTGGACTGGTGGTATATTTGAATTAAACTATATAAGATCAAAACTTGGTGATTGAATGTGATGTTACAAGATAGAATAATATACCCTGACATCAAACTCAACAACTCAAACTAACAATAAGGCCTGGAAAATATTCCTAATAGCTGTTTGAGCAGACACTGTCATTGTCTAGTGCTATATTTACTTCTGTGTAGTCCTTGTTGTTTAAAACAAACAGGACATTGGAGTTTTTTAAACATATGATTAACAAAGAGCTCCCCCTCTTTTCTGCTAAAAAGTCAGTTACTTTCCATGTGGTAAAACGCTATCATTTTAAACCAGTGGGAATGCGATTAAATCAGCTTCGGGGAAAACCTTAAACTGTTAAAGACAAAACAGTGACTCAGAAAAAACAAAGATAGTTTGACTCAAGCCTGTCAGATGTCAAACCACCTTCTTAAAGGATGCGCCCTAGGGTGAATGTCACTCCTACTGAGCTTACTGCTTAACTTACTAGCTGGCCTGCTGCTATTAGCTTACAGGTTGACGCTGGTGAAGTTAATTCCTTACCTGTGCTGTTGATGTCAAATACATCCATTTTGGAAAACTCAAACAGCCCTCCGCATCCAAAACGATGTGATCTCTACAAATACAGCGATCGTGCCCGGTGTTGTTAAAAAAAAAAAATCCTCGGCAGGTCACAAACCACCAAAGGCTAAAGAAGCCACAACAAACAGCAGCCTACCCTCACTGTACTGACGTTAGCTACGCCGCTGCTAGCTCGGAACTAGCCAACTTCTGCCAAATGGTCAATTGTAACAGACTGACTTCGCTTAGACACGTTTTATCGCTGACAAAACTTTATGCCATATTACTTACTTTTACAGAGGAAAAATATGAACATAACAAGCTAAACCTTCATATAAGCCTATTATAGTGCATGTAAACAATTTGATATACAAATCACTTTCTTCCTCGGACAGTTGTTGACATCCGCCCATGGTGTTATAGTACTGATATCCTATTGGACAATACACCCAGAGGGCGGGGCTTGGGTTCCGCGCAACGTACGCGAGGATACCGTCAATTAGACATATAGATCTAATAGCCATTATTCTCAACTATAAGCATATTTTGCATGTTCATTCCACAGTGCCAAAGCTTGGAAAAATCTATTGAGGCTCAAAGCAACACTAACACCACGTTTTGAAGAAATCAAGCTAATTGTTAAGCAAAAGCAAATACAAGTTAGATAGCTATAATAACTGTTGTAGAAGAAACTATTTTATTAATATCACATTTTACAAGATTTAATTTCCAAGATTTGATCAATACCACAAAAATAATGTATAAAGTATCTGTTCAGATATCACGCCATTATTTTATTATTTAATGTCAATACATGAAACTTTAAAACGTAATTTCTTTTTTTTTTTTATTGTTTTTTTTTTTTAGAAAAAAACCTCAGAGTTTGTGGAGTGTCAAGCCTGCTGTAATATAGCCTCCTTGGCTTCAGTTCATTTTCTCATCCAACCAGGTCCTCAGAGTCTCTATGTTCCTCTCATACCAGCGGATATTTTTCTGCATGTTGTCCAGAGCTAACTGAGTGGCTCTCAGCTGAAGAGCCTGTTCTTTAATAGACTTAAAGAACATCTGCACCTGAGGGTAAAAGGCATATATGTTTACAATAAAAAAAGATTGATAAATACTATATGAATATAATTTAGTGCACATTTACGTTGGCAAGATCTTCTGGAGATGAAAACTGCCTTGTGGTACCAATGATGATGTTTCTAATACTACTTGATCCCAGTTGAAGCCTGTCGAGAAGAAAGACAGCAGATTATAACAGTGCATCCTGTCTTATATCCTAACATCATCAACAGACTCTGCAAATTGTTATACACACTTTTGGACCAGTGCATTCCAGTTCTTTTTAACAAAGTTCCAGGCGAGGTGGGGTCCTTGTGGATTCTTGGCTACCATTGAAACAAGACTGGAAAGGTCCTGGGATCGAATAATCTTTCCTTCCAGACCCAACTCCAGAAGTCTGCAGTGAACACACAGAGTAAAATGACTTATATGAAATTTCAGACACTCTGGATGTGTGTGTGTGTGTGTGTGTGTGTGTGTGTGTGTGTGTGTGTTATGTTGTCTGCTGCCTATAAAGCTATAAAGAATCATTATTTTCCCCCCTCTTCTAATGTAATGATTGCGACAATGTGATTTATTCATCATCATCTCTTAATTTAATGTATCAGACAGGTCAGTGATGATTGGTAACTTATATAAATAAGGATAAAAACTGGTATGTGCTTGAACACAAAATTATTCCAAATGTATTGGCATATTTTGTGTTTGAATCACACACGAAGCCAGAGAAAAGACAACTGATACAATACTCCCCATTGGCCACTTGATGGCAGCACCAGCGTTGGAAAAAAATTGACTAAGATAATATTTACCTATGAAGTTTATTTGGGTCTGTGCTGCAGCTCAGCGCAAACAGGATTTGTCCTTTCTGAGCTTCAGAGAAAGACACATTGTATATGTGTAAGAGTGAAGTCCAGCCATGATCATCTTTAGCTCCAACTGAATACACTGTCTCTGCAACGTCAGTGGGCAAGCTAGGGTAAACACACACCAAAATGCACATTAGATTTATGAAATACTGAGATGCAGCCAAGAGCTATACTTTATGTGACTCAACATCAGCAGCTGGTGACCGATAATGTATCAGTAACATACTTGAGTGTGTAATTTGAGAGAAGCCAGTCGTTGAAGCTCTGACGTGCCCGCTGCACACAGGGAGGGTCATTCAGGTGACAAGCCAGCGACAAGACCTCTGACCTCAGCCGTCGCTCTGACACTGAGCCCCAATCAGTCCACGTTTGCTGGTCAATAATAGCGCGGAAAAAACGTAGGATGTACAGCTGCACCAAAACACAGAAAGAAAAACGACACCCTCACATGAACCTTAGCTACATTTTAACAGTAATTTTGAGATTGAATGTCAATTAAAAATGCACTATTGGCTACTTACACCCAGTTTTTTTGTTAGGACAATCTCATTCCTTTTCTCAACAATGCAGTAGAAAAGCTCCAGGTAACCCAAACCTTTGAGGAGAGGCACTGTGTGTGTCTCGGACTGAAGATAACCAATTAGATCCAGGGCTTTATTGAGTTTCAGATAACCTGCCCTTTTGAAACATGCAATAATAAACGATATATTTATACAGGTCTGACCAACATTTACAGATTTATACACAGTCAGGATTAAGGTCACATGGCTAATTGAAACTTACGTGACTAATTGAAATGCGTTGTGTATCAAATGAGTCCTGTCTTTGTAACTCAGGACTGTGTGGTTTTCTGAAAGGACCCTGGTCATCTTCTCCCAACCATCATCCTCATAGTGAACAATGTAGTAACCTGTCATGTCAGTGTTCACTTTGACCCAGTCGACCGCTGCTCCAATATATATGCTGTCTAAAACAGACAAGGAGCAAAATAGACAAAAAAAAATTAGCAGCAGTTGAACAATGCAGACGTGGAGGAAGAGCAAAGCGTAGAGCAGAGGTGGGCAAACTAAGGCCTGGGGGCCACATGTGGCCCGATGAACTATTTAATCCGGCATTCACAATAATTTCTACAAAAGCCAAATTAAGAAGGTTGTGAGCTTGAATGGTTAGAAAAAGGTTCAGACTTCCTCCCCTTCACCTAGCATGCTAACATGTCCTCTCAAGAAGGTGGGGCCAAACATCAGCTTCATCTTCCATCTCTGGTTGAACCAATTTACAGGCTCTTCAAAATATTTTCTCAGTCCATCAAGCAGGACAAACCCCCTCATTTGGGGGGTTTGTTTCCCACGCCACCGCCGGCCTGTTCATTAAGATCTAAAACCAAATGTGGCCCTTCAGGAAAAATAATTGCCCACCCCTGGCAACAAGGTTACCTGTGGGCGCTGTCATCAGGTGTCTGTGGATGGTGCCAGAAGTGTCTGTTCTGTACGTCAGGGGGATGTGCCACAGAAAACTATAAAGGAGACGATCGTTTTCAAATATGAATACCTCCAGATTTAAGTCTTGAAACAAACTATGGGAATGAACACAAACCGTGAACAGTATAGTAAGTATTGAAAATAACTTACCCTTGTTGCAGTTTGGACCACAGGGGGTCGGTGGGCATCTCTGTCGTCAGGAACCGGTCCTGTCTGAGCAGCAGATAAGGCCCCTTCCTGGTTACAGTCACCAGAGGAATGCCTTTCTGCAGGGTCCACGTGTTCATCATGACTGCCAGGTCCAGGTGATCCCCTGAAAACAGATACTGCAGGAAAACCATCGGCGGTCAGTACAAACACACCAGAACACACGGTCAATAACCAATCAGGCAGTCACAAAAGGATCAAACAAGTCCCACTTTATGAGGAGTTGTTACTTAAATACGTATACTCACATTATTCCTAAAAGCCTGTTTCCCACTGTAACAGTATTCAGCACGGATGAAGTCTTCCTCTGAACACGTCTAGAGGAAAATAAATTATGCTTTTTTTCATGAAAATCAGAGAAAATGCTGCACAAAAACATTAATTTAACTTTTAATTTAAACAATATATATTTTTACATTGGATATGCTGTCCCATAGGTCCTGGTTGTGTGTGTTTCTGTAGCTGAATTTGCGAAGGTATCGAACTATCCCACTCTGGAAAACTTCATCTGTGAGGAAGTGTCGCAGCATGTGGAGGACACACGCTCCCTGTCGGGAGAGGAAGGCTTCATTGAACCGATTAAATGTTAAAGGTCAGGAAATTTGAAATAATTATTATTCTGAACAAAAGATTTTCTGTGGCATTTGCTTTTGTGTGCGATGTAAAAACATAAGAAAAGACCAGTAGTTTAAACATAATATCTAGGATAATTTTACATACTTTCTCATAGGAGATTGTGTCAAACATCTGTTTGATCTGGGTGGGGGTCTCTGCTGGGCTGCATATTGGTCGAGAGGAGTTCAGTGAATCGTAACCGAATGCAGCAAAACACGTTTCCAGCAGGTATTCATCCTGTTGGAGCGTGCACAGAAGAAGTTCTTCAATGTTCTCTGTATCACTATGAAATATTTAAACTCATTGTCACAGTAAACACATACTATTCTGAGGTCAGGGTAGGTGGCCTCCACTGAAATGAATTCCATGTATCTGGCGAATCCTTCATTCAGCCAGATGTCGCTCCACCACTCCATGGTCACCAGGTTACCAAACCACTGCAGGCGAGTTTAGTTTGAACTCAGGGATGCTAATGAAAATATTCAGGTCCGGAGGCGCAAAGCGCCTGTTCCTGTTGACTAATGCAACTCTCTCACCTGATGTGCAAGCTCATGGCCAATCACCATAGTAACCCAGAGTTTATCAGAAACGCAGGACGTGTGCGGATCAACAAGAAGGCTCGTCTCCCTGTAGGTGGTCAGACCCCAGTTTTCCATCGCGCCGCTCTGGAAGTCAGGGATGGCGATCAGGTCTGCCACAAACAAGAGGAAGAGGAGGAAATGGGCGGTTTACCGAGACAAAAACAGAATAAAGCAATACCTTGCTTTGGTAGAGGATAGGGGATATCAAAGTATTTTTCATAAAAATCCATCATTTTGACAGCGACTTCCAGGGCGTAGGCGGTTTGCTGCCACTTCTCAGCACTGGCGTAGATGGACACCTGCAGACACACACATCAGTTCATGCATGCGTGCCAGTGCACAAGGGTGTCACACTGCAGCCAGGAGAATTTTCAGGAGGAAGACCTGCACTCCAGAAGACGTTGTCGCTGTGACAGATTTGAAGTCACAGACGACGAAAGCTACCAGGTACGTGCTCATCTTTACGCTTGCTTCAAACTGGTCCTCAAAGAGGCCGCTCTGAACTTCAACTGTGTTGGCCTGAAATTTACAAATGATACTATGTTGGATTTTCTCCACACACACACACACACACACACACATCTGCACACACGCAACCAGTAGCCTATGTACAACACTCACCACAGGCATGTTGGACAAGGAGATGTACCCCGAGGTTCTCCTGATCCTCACAGAGAAGTTGGCTTTAAAGCTCGGCTCATCGAAACAGGGAAATGCCATCCGTGCATTTGTGGGTTCAAAGTGAGTTGAAGCTAAGATTCTGAAAAGAAGAAAGAAAGAAACTGCTAACCTTTAGAATCAACTATTGCATGAGTACAAAAGATACGAGCAAATCTGACCGTACCTGACCTCTCCTGTGCTGGTTCTGTACGTGCTCTTATAGAAACCACTGAAGCCCTCTGAGAGTTCTCCCCCAAACTCAATATAGAGAAAGTACTTATGACCACTTGTGAGCACTCTCGGAGAGAAAATACCAATTTGTTCATGGGAAGGGTTATGAAGAACTGGTAGCGCCTAAAACAGGAGGAACAGGAGAGATTTCATGTATTATGATGCAAATAGGTAACATATGTACTACATTTACCCCTACCTGGTCAGAGAGATGGGCAAGATCCTGGTCCAGTACTGTGGCCTGCAGGACTTTTAAACCCTTGCTGTGCAATACAACCCAGTTTGTGTTGTTCTGGACATCAATTTGAATCTGTACAAAGCCTTTAAAACTGAGGCTGGTGAGGTTAGGGTGCAGCAGGAGATGATAGTGAAGAGGAACAATGTACCTGTGGAACAAAAAGGAGAAAGAATGATAAATAAGGACGAGAAAATGCTGCCTTTTCAATTACACTCACGCTTCAGTTCTTTTTCCTTAATTTCATCTTTGTACACTTGAAAAATGGACTTTGAAAGGTACCTTGGGAGGCGTAGACGACTCCAAGGGAAGGACAGATCGCTTGTTGCTAGGTTAGATAGGACTCCAGTGTCGTCAGCTGGCTGAGAACCAACCAGAGACACAAAGACAAGAGACAGCAGCGACAGCCACGCCAAAGCCATCGTGCAGGAAGTGTCCTTCAAGGTAACGAACGTACTGTGTGAAAGGCTAGAGCAATATTTTTAACATAATCCCTCATGAAGAGCGTGAGACGGTGAAGTACCATGTAATGTGATCAGGTGCACTCAGAACACTCAGAAGTCGAAAAGACTCACAAATCTCTCCAGGCTGTTTTTTTTTAGACCTGAAAGACATAAACGCAGGAGTGGAAAGGTTCTTTTAATAAAATCTGAAACAACGCTCTGTTGCTAATGGCAATTTTTTTGTTTTCATTATGATTATTTCTTAAGTTCTATTTGATTCTAGGTCTTTTGTACTTTCCCTTTAGGTGTATAATAAATGGCGTGTTTTCATTCTAATTTTCTGTTTGTAACTCAAACCAAAGGAGATTTAAATGGTGTAGCCCAGCATGTGATTTTCCATGCAGATAAAACAAGCTGAGGACACAGCTAAAACTGTAAGGTGACAACAGCTGTGGGAGACTACAACCGCCTTTCAAAACCAGGAAGCACAGGCAGTAGCACAATGAAGACTGTACCCAGAACCAGAACATATCCTTGCTGCTACACTCTGCTGAGATGGCGTGAAGTTACCGTGCAGATGGGTGTGTATGGTTCTTTAAAGGTCTTGTTGCTGGAAACTACTTAGCCGACAATATCAAAAAGCTTTACCTTGATCATTTTCATTTGACCATGCTTCTCTTCATTCATGCGCTTGTAGCTGACTTTCACTTTTACATTCAAGGATCCTCCCCCTTTCTGGGAAAACAAAACTCTCGCTCTCTCTTTCGCTCTCTTTTTCTCTCTCTCTTTCTCTCTCTCTTCTTGTACATGCTGCTTAGAAGAAAAAGCAATCTTTTTATGAATTTGAGTAAACACAACTGGGAAAATACAGGTTTTTTTTTTTTCTTTTATTACACACAAGCCAGTTTTATGTGCAGTCATCAAGGGAGAGGTGACAGACAGGCGCCCAGAGCATTATGGGGGTTCCATACTTTGCTCAAAGGTCCCCCACAGACTGAGCTACTACCACCAAGTTGAGGTCAGAATTGGGTTTAGGTTAAGGTTAGTTTAAGGGTTACGGTTAGCCATTTAGGTGTAGTTGTGTGTCAGAGGCTAGAGAATGTACACTGTGTGTGTCTGTGTGTGTATGTGTGTGTGTGTGCATGTGTGTGCGTGTGTGTGTGTGTGTGAGCAGGTGTACCCTATGTTCTTTGGCTACATTGATGCGATCAGCTTCTTACCTCGACTGTAACAGCCATAGACGGTGCGTCAGGTGTAGAAGGAAAGACTCGTCCCAGACTTTAGACTGTCCGAACTAAAACAACGTCCTCATTGCTGACACAGATTGCAGAGCCCACAGAGCTCTCCCCCCATGACTCCCTTTGCGCACGTGTGGTTTTGCTTGTGTGTTTGGGTGACAGGTGCTGGGGAGGGTGGGGGTGCGGGGTTCATTGTTGGTATAAGGTCACAACAGTGAGGTATGCTGTTCTCCCATAATGCAACGCTCTTGGCAAAGTCAGAGGTTGTTGTTTCATGCACAGTGCAAAAAGACACAAACACTGACAGCAGTGATCCCAGAAGCTGCACACATGGCTGAACCACCCAAGGGTCTATTTTACCTTCCTATCATCTGTTTCTGGACAGGTAAGAGACTTTTTCTTGTTTTATTTTCTAAATTGTTATCTTATTGCTTTTCAAACTGGTCGAACTAAAACCTGCCCAACTAAAGTTCAAGTTTTCTTATTTTAATTTAAAAGGGCATGAATGGGTTGGGTATTTACAAGCACATGTATGTGTGTGGATGTAGCTGTCTGGGTGTCTATGCACCCATATAGACCAGCTCTTCCTGATCTCTTCTCTCTACTTTTAGGAAGGGTGGATGGATATTTGTTGGCATCTCTGGCCCCTCCTGTCCATCTCTCAGGAGAGAAACTAGGTTGGACCCTGCTGGTGTGTATGGTGGGTGATTTGAGGAGGGGTCACCTGGAGGTCAGCTGGAGCTCAGCATCAGAAGGCCACATGTCCACGCTACCATACAGTAGTGACGCAAACAGGAAACATCGTGGTCACAGCGCCGTGGCCGTGCTCACGGTGGCAACGAGGGACTGGCCATCTTACACGTGCTCTGCGAGTCTCAGACGAAACAAAAAAATCACCAGGAGGCACCACAGCACCCCGTCAGGTAGGCCTGCAGCCCACCCTGATTTTACTGCTCCTCTGAAACAGGAGTTTAGCTTTTTACAGAGTTTAAAGCATTTGTAAACATCTTTTTTAGGTCATAAAGAACAGATCTGCAGCAAAGATGAAGAGGCAGAGGGTATATTTTAATCCTCCGCATCTTTAAAAAAGAAAAAAAACTGCGACGGATGTTTGTCCTCATCTTTGTGCAATGTGCTCTCCAGATGTTGCAGTGTGGACAAGCACAGTGACTGTCACACTAGTGAGGCTGCTTCTCATAAAGATCACCGTCTTTAACACTATGATGACCATTTATGCCGTTATTAAGTGGTAAGAGATTCAATCTTGACACAAATTTAATGGTGTGTTTCAAATATTCCAATTAGGTTTTTTTTCTCCTCCTTTCAGATCAGCTGTTTCTGGTTCAGCAATTTATCTTGAACAACAAACAAACAGAAACTCCTTTTTTCTGCCCTGTGGGGGAGGATTTCTGCACGCTAAGAGGTTGTGGTTGTCTTGGGATGATGACCTTACATTGAACACTGAACCATAAGGATCGAATGGACTTTCAGCTGATGATGTGGACGGTCTCAATTACTAGAAGTCTTATGTGGCGCCACTTTCAACCTCTTTCTCAGAGAGTTTCCAGGTGCTGCAGACAGTTGAAAACGCACAACTGTGCTTGTTGTATCTGCATTATCTGATCAAAACCTAACCACACACAGATGGGGTTATTCATGTGTATCTTTGAGATGAGCTGTGCGCACAATGCTGACTTTTTATTAAGGCTGGTTTTTTGCATTATCATATATATTTCACTAGTAACATCAATGATTAAAAAAATACATAAACAGAATGTGAGATTGGGACATTTCCTCTTTATTGTTTTCTTAAATAAAACACTTGCACAGAGTTTTTTTGTGATATTTTTGAGTAACACACGGACATAGCGCCACTAGGTGGCAGTACAATCACATCTGACATTAAACCATTATCCAATAGCAAAGACATGGAGCTCAACTTTCTCTAAGGAACACTACGTTCATAAATAAGTTATGTCAACGGCAACCAGTCAAGGTGACACTTACAAGTGATGGGAGAGATTTAAAAAAAGAATAAGTTAAAACATCCAAATGAGCTCATTTTGAAAAGGCTTACATTCCTAAAAGTTAACATTCCATTCAGGTACCAAATGCTCCACAATCTGCAGAATTAAATTAGATGAGTATGTTTTTTTTTTGTTTTTTTTTCAGTTTTCTTTCCTTAGCAGTGTTTTGTCCACTAATATCTTACATTGGTTTCAGCAGCTGGGCAGCAATGAGGAGAACACAGTAGCAACATGGAGGAAAACAGTGCTGGTTTGGTGGAGAGTAAGTTTCTTTGTACATGAAAATCTGACTTTGGCTCAAACTAAGACGGAGAACAATACAGTGAGCAACCTACAGGAGCCATTACTGTCAAGTCTATTATCATGATGGTGGAAATATGACAAAAATTCTCAGAGAACCATAAACACATTTACCAGTATTTAATTTCAATAATGGGGCTTTTCCACTAGCAGCTACTCGCCTCGCCTCTACTCGACTCAACTCCACTCGCTTTTGAGGGTTTTCCATTAGACGGTGGTACCTGGTAGCAGATTATTTTAGATGCTACTTAGCCGGGGTATCCAACAAGCTGGATAGAGCCAAAAATGTGACATCAACAGACTGTAGGAAACTGATTGGCTGGGGAATGACATCTCTGGATGAGTCATGAGAGCAATTCATTTACAAGACATAAAACCCGCCATTTTTAAAACCCGACAACAGTTACACCAAAAAAAAAAACACCGTGGACCAACAGCGTCATTTACTTGTAATGGAAAACGACCGAAACCAAGTAATGTCAAGGTAACTGGAGGTGAGCAGTGCTAAAGCTGTGTAATAAAAGCCCCAGAAAATATATAAAAAAAAAAATACTGATGGCAGCAACGTACATTTTCACGCATACATTTGAAATCAGGACTGAGAAAAACAACAATAATAACAACAATTTCACCCAGCAACCTAACAGTAGTGATGGATTTGCTGAGACGAACCATTCAGAGAAGAACTCACATTGACTGATTTCAAACATCATGAGTTAAATCAGCTGGTGGAAAAAAGAAGCATTTGTCCACATGGCAGCTCCTTCGACCATTTTATAAGTATCAAAAATCTAATTATAGATGGTCTCAAAACTTCAGCCATTTGAGATTCTGGCAAGACATTAAGTAAGAGGAAGAAAACACTGATGTGGAATTGTTGTTTTTTTTGTTTAAAAAAAAAGGAAATAAAGTGCTTTTGTTAAAACAAACATCCATTGTCTTAAGTATTAAAGAAAAATCACACTGAATGACACGAGAATATCTACAGCATAACAATGTGCAGTGAAGAAAAGCTATTTACAGTTTGCAGTGAGTTGAAAGATGATTTCTTGTGTGGTCAGCATCTCCTGGCTCCATTCAGAACTCTTTTACAAAAACTCTGCTTCCATTAACTGTCCGGCTGACTGTCTCCTGTCCACATGGCAGCAGAACCACACATCAGTGCTCAACTAAAAAAACTTTCTAGTGTATAAAAGTACACACACGCAGGTCCAAGCGAGGACAGCTGCTCTTACATGAACACCACTGTAGTGGCACACAGCAGGAGCAGAACCAGCTGTGTGATCCACTGAGAAGCAAGGACTAATGTGGGACTGGAAGAGCCACGAGGGTAGATCCTCCACTTATCTCGATGTGGGTGGAGGCTTTCCATGTCTTTCAAGGCGCTATATGCTGCCACGGTAAAGTTAGCATCCCCCGTGGTCAGGAGATCAAAAACACAAGAGTGGAAATAAATGTCCTGCACCTCCAGCTGGTCCCGGCAGCGCTCCTTCGCCCCCTCTACCCCAAAAACCCGAATGGCACTGTGGGGAGATGCCTGTGTCTGTGATGAAAAGCTGGGCCGGCGCAGCTGCTGAAGCTGCAGCCCAAGTGCAGGAGGAGAAGAAGGCAGAGGAAGATGCCCTGCCTGGTCAATGCGCTCTCCGCTCGGACAGCCATTCAGACAGAGCTGCAGATCCTGGGTGGCGTCGTAGGCCTGAGCAAGCTCCTCTGGGATCCGGACCGCCAGCGTCAGGTATCGACCCAACTGCCGAACAATTACAGTTACACCGATGTAGCCAGCATGCAGCTCCACGTGGCGACCAGGGCTCCGTTCAGAGATCCACAAAGCCCGGACTTTTCCAGCTGCACCATCCGCGTCAGCAGACAGCTGGATGGGGTCTCCACTGCTCACTGTTCCATCGTCAAAGGCTGCAGGAAGGTTGTCCGTGCCCGCCTGGTAGACCTTCTGGTCTGTGCAACCCTCGTAGGGCTTGAAGATGATGGTGATCTGGACAGAGATACGATCAGAAACAAACACTATTATAGTCTCCGCTTTGGGTAACTGTAAAGACATTTTTTTTTACAGTTTTAAAACTATTTAATAAAACATGCCATCAATTAGTTGCTAAACATGTTCCAGTTTCCACGTAAATGTGTATTTCTTGGAGAGCATTTATTGGACAAACTTGGGCCAACTGTACCATCAGTCTTTTATTTTTTTGTTAAACCACAGTCTTAGATAAAAGGTGTGTGAGGGACTCCCCAACACACACCAAAAAGGAAAAAACAGGGGTTGTGACTGGACGCAGCACTGGACACAGAGTGTGTTTGTGAAGCATGATGGTTAGCACCAGCATCATAGGTCAATGGCTGCTTTGTTCACATGACAGCTGTAAAGAATGAGGCCTTGCAGACCATTAAGACTGGAGAACTCTGTGTGTGTGCGCGTGTGCGTGCGCGCCCCTAATAATCATGACTAATAACTTGCCCCACCTCTGACACAAGGTCAGACCTTGAGCTCCACGGCGTAGCAACCGTGCTATTTGCTTCATGTGTGCTTCCACCAGCGTGCGCGTGGCTACTGTTTGCATGGGTGTGTAGGTGTTTTAATAATTAAAGCTATTGACTAAGTTTGAGAGGGCATATTATCGGGGGAAACATCAACATAGCTTCTTTGACACCACAAAGATCACCTTGTGCGGCAAGTCATCCATTTAGTGGTATGCATAGTGTGTGTATAGTGTGTGCATTGTGTGTTTGTGTTTGTCTTTTTTGTCATTAACGGATAAGGACCTTTTACACACAGTGCTTTAAGCTGAGTGCAAGGAGTGGCACATATGAGACACACACACAAACACTTGCAACACATACATAAGCAAACACTAGATCCTTTCACACATCTCACAGCTATGGCGCCTTTAACTGAGTTAGGTTTCCAACACTACTTCAGTCACAAGAGATAAACAACAACAACGGCCTGTTTGCCTCACACTCACGCCTCACAGAGAGAGGAGATAGTTTATCACAAGTGAAGTGAAGTGAAGTGAAGCTGTCTAGTCACTGGCTTAAATATATCGGAGTAGTCATTGTGGTAGAATTTTGAGATTTTATTAGTCCCCGAAATCTAATTTCTTTGCGCTTAAGTTAATATATCAAGACTCACCTTATTAGTTGCTGTAGCACTGGAACCAGGGACCACGGGGACGTTGGTGACCTGGACTGACAGATAGTCGTTATCGATGAGAGGCCACGCCCCTTCCACCTTGCAAGTCTGGAAGCTGTCCTTAAATGTCCTCAGGTGAGGGTCTCCGAACAGGCCGCAGAACAGATAACCAGGTTTGGAGTGGCTGTGGCTGTGGCCGTGGGCATGTGAATGCGTGTGTGCGTGCACATGGGAGTGTGCATGCCGGGTGCGACTGTGGTAGTTGCAGGGCTCGTGCTGGACCTCAGGATGTGTGGAAGACGTTGGGCCATCTCTGGAACAATTCCTCTGAATCATGAGGTCAGAGATGCCCAGCACAGCCGAGTGGAACACCAGATTTCCCCGACAGGACTTGGCCGTCCTTTGGGTGCAGGCAGAGTACGCACGTAGGGCCTTGCAAAATTCAGTGTGAAAACCATCCACGGCTGGCGTCAGGTGTGCAGTCAGGGAGACAAAGTCAGTGGTGCACTTCTGGATACGACACTGAGGGGCGGCCACCTGGCACTGACCTGAAGAGGACAGAGAATTTTAGGAAAATTCCTTCAGCGACAGTCGCCAGTGACACGTTAAGCATAAACAGAATTAACCGGAAGGAGCCAGATTTTATTAAAGGCATCTAAGGTGTGTAAACAGTTTTGAAGTTAAGCACTTAAAGCCACCGACTTGTTACAATTCAACCCAATAAAACCGGATAAAGAACAAGCCGCAGTTTGATCAATCAATCCTACCGCTGTGAGCGTAATAAACCTGAAGTGCAATAAACCAAAGAGCAGATATGGAAAAAAAGATAAAGAATATTTCCCCACCAGAGGTGAGATGATTAGCAGCGCAAGCTGGAAGGCTACAACATGACGTGATATCCCAGACCAAAGAACTGGTACAATGCACGGTTTAAAGCTAGAATTTATACGAATTCTTCATCAGAAGATAAGAAAATAAACAATAAAAATGTGCGGTTCTGAAACGTACAGGGCCTTACATTTCACAAGAAAAAATGCATCAACAATCTACTCTTTGCTCCTACTCATTGGAGGCAAAAGTCTGATGTTTATCTATCGCTACCTTTCTGAGCGTAACAAGGGTCAACGTTTTATATCAGACCATCACAGAGAGGGAGATGTGAGTGAGAGGGAGAGGGAGAGATTAGAGCCCAGACCTAATGCATCTGTCACAGTGTGACCCTATTAGATTAGACCAGAGAGGCTGGGCAGAGCATGGGCAGCTACACACAAATGCAGACTTACGCAAGCACACCCAGAGCGATCCTGGAAAGAATTTCAGCTGGGCATCTGCTAAACATCCAGTCTTCAGAAGATCTTCCGATAACAAACAACCAACACGACACGGCTTTAGCTTAATTCAAATGATTCCTTTTAATTTAACACCGTCTCTTCACAAACCCGTCACTGATTTAATAACACATAGCTCCTTCCTCTCCCTACACGGACTTTATTTCGGGCAGGGAGGAGGATTAAGTACCACCAGTTGGGGGCAGTAGAGCGCTGCATTTTGGAGAACAGGATGCAGGTACAGAAACCCCCAACTCACAATACTGTCACTCACACGAGGCTTCAGAATGTCTGTCCTGCCTGTTAGATGTGGACACCAACCCCACACACACACACACACATCCCTCTATGCCGACAACCGCTGACCACCGGGGTCATGCTTCCCCAACTGCTGCCTTCCGTCACTCCGATCAGCCCCGCTTTACAGAAATACCGCTCTGAATCTAATCAAAGTGGGTTTATTCTCTTCCGAAGGGTATCACACTCATAAGCTGCTCTGAAAACAGACAAAAGCAGCCATTCATGGACAGTTTTGTAGCAAGGAAAGAGTCGAAACTGAAGAGCTACGATTAAAGGATTTCTGACAACAAGCATTTGCATAAGTTTGACAGCGGTTCTGTTTGTGCTGCTCAACATCTGACCCAGCACACCAAAACAACAACAAAAAAAAAAAAAACAAAAAAAGAGGATTTCATAGTGTGTAACTGGCTATACTTTTGTTCTTGAAGACATCCCATGATCTTTCTGCGGAGCAAACGCGCTCTCTCGGCATCCAGCAAACATCAGCGTTCTTAAAAGGGAGCAAAACCAAACAGTGAGTCTTTGTCAAGTTGCCGATACTGAACTGAATCCTACAAGGAGAGTAAAAACAGCTGATGTTTGAGGACCTTTCGCATCGGCAGCTCTAGTCAATGTAAATAACACAGACAATAAAATACAACTTCTTCCATATCCTTCCACAATATTAACATCTATTTTCCACCCTCCATTCAGCATCCCATCTCAGCTCGCTCATTACCTTCCAGTTTGAGTAGCCAACTGGGTTTCTGTACCCTCTGCTCAAATCCCTTCCCCGAGGCACCGCCTGTTCTCTCAGAGGTCAAAGGCCCCTCTTTCTGAATCTCTCAGGTTGAGCGATTTCTTTGTTTTCCCCTCCTGCTAGCATCTCTGATCTCCAAAGATCAGAAAAGGATCTACTGGGATCATCTCTCAACCAGTAAAAAAGGCCTGGGAAGTGCTTATTGATCAGGTTGCTGTGCGCGCTCCGTGCCACACTGAGCTCAGATCATAGAGCCAGGCCCCTAAGCTTACCATAAAATATTTGGAAGCTGGAGAAAAGAAAAGATAATAAGCACTTTTTCTAGGCGATTCATCGGAACCTGGTCTTGATGTTTCTGCCGAAGTGTGTGTGCAGAAACAGTCAGTCTGGCTGGCTGTGTGCTAAGCTAATTAGTGGAGGTGTGACTGTTCAACAGACAGCTGCCACAACACTTGACCTCTTGCAGACGCACACACGGGTGCCGACAAACACAGATTTCAGAGGATTTAAAAAGAAAACCCCAAAAAAACAAAAATAAAACTTAAACTAAGGTGTTGGTGTGGTGAATAAAGGAATTGCCATGAGCTTTGGAAAAAAAAAAGGTGTCATTTTTTTGGTCCACAATTCAATCGAAGTGTCTTTCAAGGAACATTTCTTTTCTTTGTCAGTCTCTGCAGCCTTATTACTAATTGGGTTTGTGTACATTTTGTTGCTTCATCAAACACCACGGACAGAAACACTGCTCTTTCTGAATAGCACTACTGCATCATCTTCATTTAAGTGCTAAAACAAATCCCAAGAGGAGGTTAAAAAGGAATTACAACAGAGTTTGGCCCTTTTCCCACGATGTTGACTGTGATAAATTACACTTTTCTTTAAGCTCCGGTAACTGAAGCTGCAATCTTTTCTCCACACGGGGAGATCGTAGTCAGCCTCCTATGATTTCTCTCCCCTTCCTCCATGAGCCATTAAACGGCAAACGGGAGAATGACGACCCAGGAGAGAGGAGGAGAAACTCGATCCGTGCTCGGACTGCTGCACTGCCGCTGAAGGCAGAGCCATTGTCAGGCAGCGGTGGGCCAAACACTGAGACTCACAAACCCCGCAAGATGATCACAAATGCTTCGCTGCTAATAAAATATTTCCCATAGCAGCAGAACCACAGAGTAGAAAATGTTGATGAAGTTGTCAGAGTTGGTAAAATTGCAACATTGTTGTCATGAAGCAGTGGAAGCGCCGGTGGTTACCTATGTGAGCACCGCAGCAGAGAGCGATGATCAGCAGCAGTAGTGGCCGGAAGCGACGCACCAGAGACGGGGAGGCGAGGCGCTCAGCCCCGCGGCAACAGCATCCAGCTCTCCCCATGCCCGTCCATGCAGGTCCAGGAGGGGAGAGAGGACAAACCTCCAAAGGGCGAGGAGGAGAAGTGTCCGGGCCTCCTCACTTCTCCTTCTGCCTCTTCTGCCTCACTCTTCTCTCCTTCCTCTCCACCTCGGGTGCGCAGGGGCATTAAAACACAGCTGCTCCGCGGAATGCTGGGCGGAGGTAGCGGGAAGCCAAAGACTGGAGGGAAAGAAAGTACAAGTCAGTCCGACGACACTTCTACTTTTCCCACGTACAATTCCGCGAAGCACGTGATTCTACGTACACTCTTTCCGCGATCGGACTTCTGGGCTCCGTGCGCTCCTGTGACAAACACGCACAATCGCATCTCCCTGTCACTCTCTCTTTCTCCCCATCCACGGACTTCTCCTCCCCCTTCACTTTCTCCTCCTTCTCCTCCTTGCCCCCTCAACAAATCAATACAGAATCAACCAAACCCTGCTGCAGGAGGAAAACCCGCCCCGCCCGCGCGCGCGCACGCGCGCACCAACAGAGAGAGCGAGAGAGACAGGATAATGAAGAAGCCAGTGATACAAGTTATAAAACGATGATAACAGGCCATTAAATCACTGTATATGGAAGACAATATTGGGTTTTCCTTGAGGGCCTGCCAAGTAGATTATTTGTGTGGAGTGATCCTCTGAGACTTTGATTCCAATAACAAAATAATGTGAAGAAGAAGGAGAGGAGGAAGATTAGTATCTATATATTCTTCTATATCTTTATAGTAGTATCTGTTATATTTCCTTTCTACTTGTTGACTTGAGATGAAGTCATGTGACACATCAACTCTGAGTTCCTTTATTAAAACAAGCTGTAGAATGTAATATCAACTAAGAAATAATTTCATTGAAATTGCTAATTCTTTCATTCTCCAAATCCAAAAGGGTCCAAAATTAAAACCTTCAAAAAAATCCACACCTTCAAACAGTCAAGCAACAATTCTAGAGGAAGATGAGCCCATAAAAACCCTCCAGCAAAGATGGACTAAAATCCACTAAATTAATTAAGTAATTAATTAATTAATTAATTAAAAAGTTTGCATCTTTGCTATCTCTGTTGTTCCCTTCATATCTGTGCCTTCATAAATGAATAACTCCAAGCCCAGTTTCTGGAGGCTATTCAAGGCAATTTTAAAACTTTTATTGAACCAGATACAAATTCTCATTTCTGACAAGTGGTCGGCGTTGGAAGGGTTTCAAAGGACGTGCCGAAGCAACAGCTGTAGATAATTTTTTATAAGTGCACAAATCTAATCTTTGTTCTTTCAGCAGTCGGTTTGTGCTCCGCTAAGATAGTAAATGTGCGGAAGGTGTGCATGCGTGCACGCAGCGCTGTTTGCACACGCTGAGGCTGTAATCCTCTGCTGCTTGATGCATTATGACAGAGTGTGCCACCCCGGCTAAACTTGTTTGCATGTGTGTATGCGTCTCTGTGTGTGTGAATGTGTGTGTGTGAGAGAGAGAGAGAGAGAGAGAGAGAGTGTGTGTGTGTGTGTGTGTGTGTGTGTGCGCGCGCGCTCTCTCTCCACAAGAGACTGATTTGCGGCAAACAGAACTTTTCTGTAGCATTTTTTTGCTGTGTGTCATAACGTGTTGTTTCACGGACACATGACTCAACTTAGCACGTGTGTGTCTCACTGCTGGTCTTATTTATTTATTTATTTATTTATTTATTTATTTATTTCAGACAGTGCTTATTGAGCAATTTAGTCAAAGCAACTAATTTTGAGCAGGTGAGACAACAGCAACCCAACATGTAAAATCCTTTAAATCAGGACATTCATTAGAGCAATCAAAACATGTAGACAAACCAGATTCAATTTTATGGGCATCAACCATGAGTTCAGTCTCAAATGTTTTTTAACTGTTGGATATGTGGGTCTTGACTGCCGTCACCTCAGATGCAGCTTGTTGTTTGTCCACTGTTTGGACATAGATAACAGCATCATCTGCATGCATTTGGATATCAGCTCCTCCGCAAGCCTCAGGGAAATTATTTATGTAAAAGCTAAACAGCAGAGGCTTCAAAACAGATCCCTGTAGTGCACCAGCGTGACATCTGGGGCCAGAGGATATTTCGTCATTTATCAGGACCTTCCGTGTTCTTCCTTTAAGACATAACTGCCTCCATTTAATAGCGTGAGCAGGGGAATTTAAAGTCAATAACTTTTCTAGGAGAACATTATGCTTTACTCTGTCTTCCTTAAGACACGACTTGTTCCCTACCAAGTGTCTGTAAAATAAACACACACACACTCTGTTACTGTGAAGCTCATGAGACGTTGATGTGGTCAGAGATGATAATATAAGCAACAGAAATTAGCTCTGATATTAGATTATTTTAGCTTCCTGTTTGTTCCAGAAGCCACTGATCTCACCACTGAGGAACTCTACATGTGTGTGACTGTTCAACAGTCAGGAAATCTTATTGTGTTGTGCTTATTGCACAACTGTGTCGTGTCCAAATCCTCTCAATTCAAGAAAATATATAAGAGCTAAATATAAACAAATCATATGTGTCATGAGTTTCACTTGTGAGTGAAGCTCAGCTCAGCAGGACTGAGAAAAGATTTTGTCTTTTTGCAGGTTTACTGCTGACATACAGAATGTCCCAATGTGCACATGCAGCAGGTGAATGTTGGTGTATCAGGTTGGTCTTATGGTATGTATTATATTGCCAACTCATGAATCAGATTGAAAGGTGTTTCCCAGTGGGGACGGTAATGTTGGACTGGGACTGAAGCGTGGAATGGAACATAAAGACAGGCGAGAAAGTGGCCCCTGGTGTCATCATTTCAGAATAAATATATAAGCAGAGTCCAAGAGTCACTGACACTCCCTCGAAAATCAAAATGTACACGAGCAACTTCAAAGGGAATTGCATCATACCTGTGAGGAAATCTGCATTTTCGGTAAGAGCTGCCCACACATGGAACAATTTACTAGTAATAACCAAGACATTTTCTGCAGTGTCTTTACTTTGTGTGTTTTTATTGTGCTAATTGTTTTAATGATGCTATGGAGAAACTGGCTTTCTTCTACTATTGTTTATCAGTGAGAGCTGTGCCTGCTAATATAAACTGAATACATAAATAAGTAAAATGAAATGTGTGTTTTTTTTTTTTTTTGAACATCCTCGCGGCCATGAATCCACGCTTCACACCAGGGACCTTTGATGCATAATCCATTTCACTTCTCTCTTCTCTGTCCTTCCTTTTCATTTCTTATCCATAAAGTCACATGGTGCAAGACTAATGTTCAATCCCTCAGGGGGACACATTCTGTGCATGTTTTCAATTCTATTTATCATATTGTCATACTTTCTGAGAACATGGGCTATATTTGGGCGGTGTAACAGAGCATGTGCACTGGGTAAATGACCTGTCTGACCCACATGCCTGGTGATCATTTAATTAATGCTAACAATCCGAACACAGAACTCTTAGCTCGATAACGCGAGTGCGTTCGGTTCTGTTCATCCTGAATAATTTCATACTTCATTCCCATCACAACCGCAAGGAAAACATGTGACTCTTTTTATTCAGAATCATTTCTTGTTTGATACTAATTAATTTCATCAGTTACACCACAGCTGAGACCTCCTTTTGCTCTCTCTCTCTCTCTCTCTGTCTCTTTCACACACGCACACACAGGCACTCACATGCACACACATCCACTCACTGAGCTGCAGGCACAAAGGCTGTCTGTTTCTGTGCGTTAGCTTGTCTTCACCTCCACACCTCTGGCTCTCCTCCCCACTTCTTCCTCTCAACACACCCCAACTCCAAACAGTCTGTCATTCAACAAATGGCTCTCACAGCTCCACCTACACCTGTGTGTGCAAGTGTGAGTTTGCGTGTCAGAGCGCGTGCACGCTGAGGGTATCAGATATTCTTGCAAACGCGCCAGAAGCTGTGCTTTTAGCAGAAGTGTTGTAAAGAATGTCTGACATGAATATGAGTTGTAGAAATTCTGCACTCTTATAACAGTAACAGGAAAATAATCTAAAAAAAAAAAACGTCTTACACAATGATGACATGAAACTTGAGTACTAGTATTATTCTGACCTTGGGGAAAATCTTTTTTAATTACACTTAATATTAATATGATTCTTCTGTACCCTGATTATGACTAATTAATTATTGCCGGTGAAAGGAATTCTGGATCTGGGCTAGAACTGCATTAAAGGGAAACAATCCAGCCGTTTTCTTATGTTACATTCTCTCTCTCTTTCTCTCGGTGCACTTTATTATTTATTCCTCCCCAAACATGGCACACAAGTGCAGCCTGACAGGTGAGCGAGGACCACAGGTGTGCATTTATATTCCTGATGGGAGATAGAAAAAAAAAAGATAACAATTCAGCTATCACATCCTTTTGTAATGAGAGTAGAAAGTAAAACCCCAAGGCCTGCGATAACTGTTTCCCTCCAAACCGGTGTTGTATTTTTTTTAAATGACCTCATCAGACCCCCCCTCAGAGTTTTCTAATTCACATCGCCATTATGAAGACGCGATAAAGACCCAGACTGGTTTCAGGTGCCTCCGCGAGAGGGGACAGCTGGAGAGCTCATGTTATGGTCAGTATTATCTTAAAAAAAAAATCTAAAAGGATGGGCACGGTGGTCAGAGTGCTCTGATCAGTGGGGGAGGATTCTTTTAACATGGGCCACAGAGACACAGATCACTGTGCTCCTTCTCTACTTACCCTCCCAACATTGGGGCAGGCTCCCCAGAGTGCACCGTCGACGTGCATCGACTGGTACCGAAAGAAAGAATCACAACAGCACTTTGTATTCAGGCTCTGCAAAAAGAGAAATATTTAAAGATCACATGTACTTCCTCTCTTTCTGCTTTGATTAAACTTTTAGTGAATATGTCTTCAGGGATCCATGAGAGCTCACCTCGTTAAAACCAATTCAGTTGTATGCAACAGTTGTCTAGAATATGCAGTTGTTTTAAAGTTTAAACTCTGCCATTGGAGGCTGCTTGTTTGTGAGAGGAAAATGAATATTTCACACGCACACTGTATGCACATATAATTTAGAGTATCTGCACAGTATGACTGGCAAGAGTATCACACGTTTAACTGGCAGAGCTGCTGGAATGAAAAAAAGAATGCACAAAAGTCTTTATAGAGTGCTGATTAGCCTCAAGAGTGTGTAGCAAGTGAAATGTGGCGTGAGGAATACTTGGAAAGTATTTCTCCGTTCCCCTGTCGCTTTCCTCATTGGTCTGTTTCATCCTTGCGTGAAAACGTCTGAAGTGCACACAGCTGCAACAGACAGCATTGTGACAACACAGCCTCTGTTTTCTGTAGGCCAACACACACGCGCACACACGCGCCCACACACATACAGATGAGGAAGGAAAGAGCTGAAGGATGTAATCGGGCAGATGAGGATCATGGGGTTGCTGTTTGATTCAGGTCACAGTGATATTTGTGAAACAAAGGCAGGCTATCAGAGCTGTTTGTTTCTTGCTTCTGGCCTCAATTACTGGGAAATTTGTTTTGCCCGTCAATCTGCCGGTCCCCGCTGTCATTAAGAAACTAGAACTTTTGATTCGTCCCCCCTGCCATTGCTGTCGGGGCATTTACATGAACCACTGAGTGATTTATTGGCTACAACTGGATCATATTCAAGTCTGATTAATCATTAAGGCAATGCTGTTGATCATGGATGCTTGATTTCTGTGATCACATAACACCTCTCTCTCTCTCTCTCTCTCTCTCTCTCTCTCTGACTCTCACATGTACACACTCAGTGAGTTTTCCTTACGTGTACACACTGACGCCTCGTTGATGTTTCGGAGTACAGATGGTCACCTTTTATCTCCCGCTGGGCTACATTCTCCAAGTGGGAAAGCGGTGTTAAATCCCCCCACCCCACCCCCGGTTACACACACAAACAGAGAGAGAGAGAGAAAGAGAGAGAGAAACCCTGGGCATCTATAAATCAGTCATACTGCTGAGCCATATGCTCATACCTGTCTGTGAGGATACACCTGCAATACAGGTGAGGCTTCCAGCATTCCTGCAAACTGACAGATATGCAGATGGACAGAGGGAGGGGAAGAGGGGGAGACAGCGAGAGAGGAAGCTCTCCACCCCTGTCGTCTCTCCATCCAGCTGTGAGTGCTTTTCTCCTTTCTCCTCCCGCACCAGTCCCCCGTCTTCCCCTTGGGATAGAGTGCTCACAGAGTGGCAGATGGGCGGAATGCATAATACATAGACTATTTTGGGGGGCTGGGGGTGTACGTGCGTGTGTGCGCACTAGGTCCTGGGGGAGTAGGCTGCGGAGTCATTATAGATCTAATGGTGGTGTTTTAGACGCTGTGCCGTGCCCATCTCATTTGAGGTGCAAAAGCCAAATGAGTGTGAAGCATTTCATTACCCACGCTCCCCCTCAGTTCATGTAAGGCAACAGATCAATGATGCAGTCACAACTTTCCATTCCACGTGTGAGATGTATGTATATATATGCGTGTGTAGCACAAGACATTTTAAGTGGAAGCCAGATGACTGAATTTGGCTCTTTTGTTCTCTACAGTTGTGACTCTTCTGTCCCCCCACCCCACCCTGCCCCCTTTGTAGGCTGACTTTACTTCCCTAATTACTGTGATTACACCAGGATGAGGCCTATGTATCATAATGTTGCGTAATTAGCACTCAATTGTGAACTAACAAGGCCTTTTCAGGCATAAGTAATGGATCTTGAATAAGACAAGCTGGCTGAAGCATGACTAATACGGAACTAGTGAGCATAATTAAAGCCTCCTGTCTGGGAAGGGGTTCCCTTTCACAGATAGGAAAAAAAATATCAGTTAATCAGTTATCATTGCTCTCCGAAAAGATACAGCATACGAGATGAAGAGTAAGGATTTTCCTGGATTTTTTTTTTTTTTTTTTTTTTGGTTCTTTGGCTGTTAAATGTATAATGTGTGTGTACCCAGAAGAGAAAAACAATAGCACAGAGGCAGAGCACAATACAGACAAGACTGAACAAGAATAATTTGGCACACAGCATCTCTCTAGAGTTTCATTAGACTCGTCAAAAATTCCGGCCGTGAATGTGCTCGTCCAGCAAGTTCCTCGGTGGGGAACACACTAAGCACAAACGCAGACGCAGGAACACGGGCTGCTGCAGGTGCGCGGAGTTCTCCTCTGCTGACAGGTTGGGAGGAGGACACACGCAGGGACGTTGGGATTTGGAGTCATGCTGTGACAACAGCGAGTTGCGTGTGTCCAAATAGCTGTCGCGGGAGGCAACATACCCTGACAACCATTTTTTACCCTCTTTTGGTGTGTGTGTGTGTGTGTGTGTGTGTGTGTGTGTGTGGTGGAGAGCTTTGCAGCTTTTCAAGTGATCAGTGAAACATTTCTTTTCTGCACCTCTCTCTGTTTATAGATAAACAAGAGCGCTGCCGCAGAACAGAGGCACAGACACATCCAGAAGAGTTTTTTTTTTTTTTATTATTATTTTTCCTGCTGGAACTGTGTTAATTTCCCATTTAGGAAAGAAAAGAATGTGCTGCCTTTGTTCATTTGTGAGGTTAATTAGGGCTTAATGTGTTGCAAGGGGAGTCTATAATGAACTGAATCAGAGGGTAGTGTGTTACATCAAAATGATCAGATGGAAGTAAATTATCTTGGCACTTTGTTTAGTTTAAAAAAGTTTAGCATGAAAAATGACCGACTGATGATTAAACAACCTGAAACGCATGATGCAATCTGTGTAACTGGAAGTATTTTGTGCATGAGAGCATGATTACATACATATGCATGTTCATCTTGGCAGAGGAGACCTGTGTGTCTGGTCTCGGTGCAGCACATAAATCCCCCACTCTTAGGTGGGAGCGATCATTGTCTGTTTCCCCAGCTGTTCGCACAGCCTTTCTCTGTCTTGACAGCGTTGCTGCTCACAAAGACATGTTTACCGTCCTGACTTCCAGGCACTCAAAAAAGTGCGGCTTGTTGAAGAGCTCTGCTTTGCAGCCAAGCGTCCAGAGAGCGACGGCCGGCTCTGAAACGCAGTCTCACGTCACACAGAAGATCCTGGTGGGAGACAAAGCGAAACTCCACAAAAGCAGCTGGAAGTTAGATGACTGTTCCATGTGTTCATCTCTCAGCAGTGATCCATAAATCTTGACTGACACAGCCTGGAATACATCCAATCATTTGTGTGCTTATGTGTGTGTGTTTCTTTTAAAGAGAAAGAAGGACAAGGCCAAGGAACCGTCTGTCTCTTTTCTTGGCGTGCATTTCATCTGAACTGGCAGTGCTGGCTATAATATATTATATCATTTTCAGTCCCTGTCTAATATCTCGCTTCTAGCATGGTCTCTCCCTGAGAGGACTGTTTCATTTAAACAGATCTCGGTTTGTACTGACAGTGTTTACTCACACCTCTTGTTGCACGCTCTCTCTCCCTTCTGAGGACTCAGCTGTGCGCGTTTTATCATGGGACTGCGTTTCCGTGACAACCAGACATCGCCACCGAATGCTGACACTAAAATAACAGACTGAATAATTTAGACAGATCCACATTTAAGCAGCACGTCAATCCACATCACTGGACACAGACCCACTGCTTGGCACCCCACAGATAGGCCAGCCCACCCTGGCTGAGTGGAAGGTGCGGCGTGGCGTCCAAAATCTATTTAGCAACAATCTGGTTGCATGGATTCTGAATAAACATCATGGAAATGAATGTGGCCTAATCTAGGTCAGTGTTTTCTCTTGAGCAAATGAGACTCGGCCTTTTAACCATAATATTTGCGCGATAAAACTGCATCCGAAATACAATAAAAACTGCTTTAGAAGGAGAGTATGGAAATAACTTTGTGCAGATGAAAGGTCAGCAGGGACGATGAGATACTGACGTTATTATTTTAAATGCTTTTCTTCACAGCGTTGAAGTAATTATTTATTCATGTTTTTAGTTCATTCCCCAAAATAAATGGTTGCAGTAGAGTTTAATGATAGCTGCAGATGGCTCCAAATTCAAAGTTAAATAGACATCATCCATCAGAGGTGATTCCCATGTCAGATTTTCTTATTTAATCATTAAAAAAAAAAAAGCCAAAGAAATTTGCATGGTGGTTGGCCATTAATCATCGTGATGCACTGGCGCCCAATGAAAAGAAGCTCTAATTAATTGAGACTAATATGTAATCCATGTTAGATTTCAAAATGTTTAACAGCTGAGGTCAACAACAGGGGTGAGGAAAAGGCGCACTTTTTTTTAAAAAAAATCGCCTTTTACACAACACTGTTTGATTTACTGATGACAGAATGGCAGAATATGCTCCACTATCAACCAGCTCCAGATTTCTTCAGAGCTCTTGAACAACTCCTGTGCTTTATAATGAGTTTTTACTGTGAACAACAGAGGACAGAAGAGAGACAGACCTGCTCAGCATCAGTTCCAGCTGTTGGATTACTCTGTTGGAACCTCAGGCTCCACAGCAAATATGTGCACACATGAGCGATTCTGCATTCCCTCAAGGCCCAGAATATTGAGAAATGTTCAGTCATTATTGTATCTACGTGCGTACATCAGAGCATGTGCACGTGGACATTTCCCTCGTTATTTTACAACTCCCGCGCGTGCCAACGCCCAGTCTCCCGAGGCTAAACAAAATCAGGGAGTCGAAGGAGTGAAGTGCCTCACAGGTGGCTGCTCGGTGTCTCTTTGTCTCTCTCACTTTATCTAATTTATGTGCCTAAAAGCAGAGCTGTTGCTTCGAAGCACAAACAATGATAGATGTACATTTAAACTGCAACATGCGGCTGAAATTTAATATAAAGTTTTTCTTTTCAGTGAAAAGGCAAATAAAACAAAATGATGCAGTAGGAAAAATATCCGGTTCTTTTAAAGGACTGTTTTTTTTCCTTGTCAGTCCAAGAATCCATCAACGACCTCGTTCATATACAATCTATGATCAAGACAAGCAGAAGCAGCTGTGTTCACCACTGCACTACAGATCCTTTCTCCCAGCTCCCATCATTAATGTACAACGGATAGAGTTTTCATGCAACAATCAACGACAGACAAAGGTCTTAACTGACATTTCTAGTGTTTCTAATTCAACGGAGAATGCTGATTTACATAAAATACCTCCCAGCAGCTTCTTCCCCTTTTGTTCTTTTGACACAATATTTTAAATTTGACCTTATTTCGAGTTCAGGGACATGGGGAGCACAAACCTCCTGACAACACCCTGTCAGAATCCTCTCTTTCTCTCACTAACACACACACACACACACACACACATGCACACACACACACACACACACATGCACACACCAACCTTCAGGCAGTGCACCTGGGTACAATTTAACATAGAAAGATGATACTCTGTGTGTAGATAGATAGATAGATAGATAGATAGATAGATAGATAGATAGATAGATAGATAGATAGATACAGAAAGTCCCCCTTCAGGTATGACACCAGGGCCACCAGGGAAATCATACACACACCAACACGCACAAGCATGCAGTGTGGAAACTAGTGTGAGACACAGCATGGCTGATCCCCCTCAGTCATATTGATTAGCCTCTACCCCCAACTGAGATTATAAGATACCAGCTGTGTGTGTCAAGTCTTCTGCTTCCTGGAGCACTTTGCGTCTGCATGGAAGATGAAAATAATGATTCTGCAGGCCATTTCACTCACAGAAATTCTCCATCCCACAAAAGGGCAGAATGTCCACAGGGAGCCAGTTGCTCCAGTGAAGGTCACCTGAAGCCATTTGTTTTAGCCTCCACTCAGGGCTTGCTGTGTGTGTCTTTATGTGCCTGCGTTCCTGCCTGCATGTGACATGTGATTAATCGGTATATGTCTCAAATGACAAAGTAACCAGTTGTGTTGTAGTTGTGGTGTAGTGTTATTTTTGCAAATAGATTGTAATTGCAGTTAAACTGTAATTTTTGCAAAGGTGAAATCAAAGGTGAAAATCTTTTGTTGTGTTGTTTATTAAAATGGTTTGGTCTTACTTTCAGATACTGCTCGGGAATCAAATTTATAAGGGCCTCATATAAGATTTACCTAATATAAAATAGCAGTTGACTAATTTAATTAGATTTGGATAAAGCGATTGTGGGTACAGTAATTTAAGACGATATCAGTAAATGTAAATGATATGTATGTATTATTTGGAGTATTTTTTGATTATATTATATTTATTTTTTTAATGTTCTTTTTTGTATGTGAGATTTCTTTAAGTGTGTTTTTTTTTTCATTTAAATTAAAACTTATTTTGCATAATACAGTTGATGTTTAAGTGTTTAGAAATGCCTCCTGCTCTTGGTCCTTTGCGTCTCTGCTTTTATTTTCATGTGTGTATTTTTGGCGTTGGTACTTAAAGGGTGTTGTCTAAATGTCAAACTTTATAAAACACAGAAAGAGCAGGCTAGAGACCAAGGGAAGGATAAATGGGAAGAATATGTGAGAAGTCCATAAAAAAAGAGGATAGACAGAGGGAGAAAAGAGATATGAGCTCTCTGTGGTAAAAGACAATAAAATGTGAAAGGTTTTTTCCTTTGTTTGATGACGTCCCCTCAGGGGCTCTGTGACAGAGAGTGCTGCAAAGTCCCAGTTAAAAGAGGAAAAATGACAGGAGCCATTTCTCACTCTCTCTCTCTCTCTCTCTCTGGTCTTTTAGAATAAGGATTCTCTGCCTGTACATGGGTGGGTGTCAGAGGCTGAGGCAGAGAAGTAGAAGAGAGAGACCTCTGGGCCCAATAAATCAGCCCTGCATTGACCAGGCGAGTCTGAGAGGATCCTGCATGGGAAGACAGGTGTCCATAGCATTCTGGGCGAAGGTTAGGGTCAGCCACATCAGTCATCTCACACAACACATGCCCTGAGATGAAATTACCCAGACACAAAACCCACTTTTTTTTCCTAGTACACCTTGATGGTATTTCAAAACCTCCTCTTTAATATTCAACTTTATCCTCAAAAATACAGATTATTCCACTATTTATGTCACTTATGGTGATGCAACGCTGACACGTTCAGTGTTGACACTCAGACAACATAACAGGAATAATTAATGGGCTGGCGTGACAGAGTTGGACACAAAAGTTACCCGAACTCTTGCATGGCGTGCATTTTTATTTTCTGTTTGATATTTTGGCTAATTGGCATTTGATGAGTGTAAAAACAAAGAATTATCTTTTTCACATGATGTGGTTGTGGTTGGTTATAATGTCCACATATGAGGCCATTCGTTTTAAATTTTGAATAAAAAACAATAACGTCACTGTCCTCGCAAGCGAACACCAGGTCCTTGTTGACCAAAATTTAGTATTGTGTGTATTGTGGTATAGACAAACCAAAAATGTGACGTGCACACATGGACGCCAGGTGATAGGAGGCTACGACATCAAACATCCCAAAATTTGTGATTTGTGAGGGTGAGCTAGCTTGAGCCATTTCCGCACAAATATGTGTGTGTGTGTGTGAGTGAGTGAATGCATGTGCCTCAGGGGTGTGGATAAGGGAATATTGCATGCATCTTGTACTCTGTCCTTCCTTTCACCCTTGCTGAGGCATAAAAAATAAAACTCTGACGTACAAATACACACAAACTGCACATGCGCGTACAGACAAATACACACATACAGATGTGCAGACAGTCAAAAAGTGAAGGGTCCTCCAGAGTTCATGAGCTAGTGAATAATAAAAGATCCACTGTGGGCCTGGTTGTCTGGCTGCCCGCCTGCCTGCAACACGAATATGAGATTTGCCCAGAGTGTGGATGCGTGTGCTGGTGCTCATACACATGTATGCGCACGAATAAGTGTGCCCTGTATGGTAACTAGATGAATTATTCACTGTTTACTGATGAGGAAGCATTTAAGTTCCCTAGAGTGGTGCTCAGAAGTAGGCCTTACCTCGCTCCTTGTCCTCTCTGTCTTTATCATTCTCTCCTCTCACTCATCCCCATCACTTTCCATCCGGGTAGCTGTTGGGACCACGACGCCCCTAAGCCTACAACTAACACCAGTGTATCTCTTGCTGTTGCAGGAGTTACACTGGTGTTAATTCTCTCTTTGCCTTGAGCGCCTAATCCTTGCCTGCCTGATCCCGCTGACCTAATTGGGGAACAATGTCGCGGAATCAGCTCGCGATAAAGAGAGAGAAAATCTGTCTGCGTGCATTGTAAGAGCGGAGAATTTACTAGAAGTAGCATCACCTCACAGACAGGAGTCAGACTTCCTAAAGAGCCGAGTGAAATGAGTAGAAAAAGGGAAAGAAAAATATTTAAACGTGTAAGCAGATATGCAGTCACGTTTTCCCAAAGACTCGAGGAGTTTATGTATTCACTAATCAGCCTTGTATTTTAGGCAGGAGCCTTTCACATATGGGGACCAAACTCCCTTCATCTAATTGGTCCGCTGAGATATTTACTAAGCTGTTCACATCTGCAGAAGCACACACACTCATGGGGTCACATGGGGAGAGCCAATCAGCGCAGCGCTCCTACGGCAATCTGCATGGTTTCATCCTTCCATTTATCCATCTTTTATCCCCTGATTCATCCCTCACTTTCTGCTCCATCAGTCCCATTACTAGAGTTAGGAACCCCAATCCCCGGAAGAGAACACTCGCAAAAGCACACAACCACATATACACACAGACACCCACCCGCTTGCTCTTATCTTTTGTTACATGCCCTTTACTCTCAACAGAATCAAAGGGCCAAAGTGGGTTTTTTTAAATAATATTTTGTATGAGTGTGTGCCTGTCTGTGTGTATGTGTGTGTATGTGTGTGTGTAGTTGGGTGGATTCCCATCCGGAGCAGCCGTTGTGCTGCTTAGAAAACAAAGCCTGTCTAAAGCTGTCCTAATCCTTTCCCATAGCTAACCCAGACTACACATATAGACACAGATTTCTGCAGAGCTGTCCAAGTCCAGTCCTCGGCAATGCGGTGTGTTGGAGATGACCAACACACTGAGAGGGAAAAAACCGAGACCTGGAGGAAGGGAGGAAGGGAGGAGGAGGGGGTCAAATAATGCATGCTTTTTCTGGGGTCTGCAGGCTGTAGTCACCCATCTGTTAAGATGTGCACAGTAGTGTCAACAAATATACCAATTCATTTAAACCGTTATCCCGTTTAAGAGGACTGACCTTCTGGAAATGATGTGCTGATCAGATGTGTGCCTCTAAGGATGGCAGTTGTTTTTTTTAATCTTTTTTATTTGTTTGAACAGTGACAAATATACATTGGGAAAAAAAAACTGATAAACTTTGTTATATTTCAAGCGTATCCTAACTTTGCTGCACAGAATCACTTTTTGCTGCAAAAGGACCATACAAATAAAACACCGCGTTGCCACAAACTATTGTATTTTTCAAGGATAGGTGGAAGGCTAAAGTGTGAAAGGTGATATTAATCTCACTCCTTCCTAAAACACTGTTTGCTAGCCTCATAAATTGCCCCCACATTAGGTTAGAATAATAAATAAAGTAATTTAGGAAAAGAAAATGAAAAAAATCCCCGAGCCAAGCCATGCAAAAGGCTGAGGGATGCTTTGGATTATTGCAGGTTTTAAAAGAGTCCTACGCTGATTTATTAAATTTGCACTCATTAATACATAGTACATACAGTAAATGTAAATGCACCAACCCCCCCCCCCCCTTTGATTTGTCAAGTGTTGTGCTGGTTTGAAAAGCCCCTTCAGACACACTCCCAACAACAGTAATTTCAGTGGATTTCAGTGAAGAGTCCTCAGCATAGCTGCAAAGCATGCACACACATATTACACACTCTCACAAATAAGAGCTTCTTTAGTGAGTGTGTGCGATGTGTGGGACAGAGAGGAGTGGGGCCACAGGCCTCTCTTTGTTTCCAGACAAAGAGCAGGTCAAAAGCGTCATTAGTCTGCAGCTGCAGGAGCCACAACCTTACGCACAGAGATGCATCCAGATTTCCAGATGTTAATAACGCTGCCAGGAGGGGTTCCAGACCCCACTGAGGTTCTGAGGCAATCACTGAACACGCTGTAGGCAGAGCATCACATTTCTCCCACCCAATACAACTGTCGGATATTGAATTTTTATACAAGGAGGAGAAAAAAAAAACCAAAAGCAAAGGCAAGGTGAAGGGGAGGTGGAGAAAGAGTGAAATTGTGCACACATCTATTGTCCAGCCTGTACCAAGCAACAAAGAAAGCCCTCTCAGTAACCTTGTCCTCATGAATCAAGACATAAATCACTGTAAATTGTGTTTGTTCACACTAATCCTTGGTGGATAGGAGAACAGTGCAGTCAGCATCTATGTGCGCACACACACACGCACACGAGCGCATACACGGTAACCTGACCTGTGTCCTCTGAAACTCCTCTGGACTGACATCAATTTCACGTAAAGCCCTGACATCAGCTTTTGGAGGCCAGAATAACAGTCCCATCACTTCTGTGTCCTCTCACAGACAGTAAAACCTCACGCTGGGATGCTTCTTCCGCATTTGACTGTTTTTTGTTCATCCCAAACGTCCCTCTGTGTGTGTGACTGCATGATGTAATCCCATTTAGGTTAGAGGAATGTTCCGGTGTTGTTGTAGTGTCTGAGCCGTTATACACACACACTCTGCACATGGAAAGCCAAGGACAACGGCTCTGACAAAGCAATGCTGTGCTGCTATAAGCACCATGAACAGAGCGTCAGGGCCGAGTGGAAAACCACAGAAGAGTGATGACAAAGAGACGTTACACCTCTCCATTCCTCCTCCTCATCCTCCTCCCTTCCCCCACCGTTCATTCCCTGGCATCAAGGTCGGACCATGTTACAAATGAAGCGCGCTCCACACACACAGACACACACACAGGCTGAAGAATGCCTGCTCCTGTAACTCACTCCTTGCTCTGACATCATTAATACCGTATACTGACCACAGAGATAACGTTAATAAAAGCCAATGCGCTGACTCTCCTGTAATAACACATGACACCTTTGACATGTTGCCCATGTGGCGGTGTGTGTGTGTGTGTGTGTGTGTGTGTGTGCACACGCCAGCGTCCGATTTAGACCGCATGCTGCTTTTTGCAGGCTGCAAGCAAATGTCACCCAGAGCAGGTTCACTGTCTTTTTTAAAGCAATTAGGGAAACCGTCTCTGTCACACCCTGTGACACATCCTCACACAGCGACATATGTGCACACACACACACACACACACACCCACACACACTCATAATGTCTGGTTGATGGCCTACAATGAGTAGAAGATGGATTCTGAATAATTAGGGAGATAATTGCCCAGGCCCGGGAGAGAGAGATAAGATCAATGGCTGATCTTTAAGCAAGTTTGTGTGTTCCTTTGTGCTGGAAAGGGTGGATGTAGGGCAAATATATATAGTGGCTGTCTACATCAGCATAGATTAGGCTGAAATGCCAGCAGTAGCTTGCACTGCTGAAACAAGCTGTCGCCAATGCGCTATAAAAAGTAGCGCGTATACTTTCTTACTGCCCTGCATAGAAATGATCGACAACGATGGCGCTGCCACGGAACATGCTTTGAAGCAGAGAGCACATAAAAGGCGATGCTATAGCCGAGGAGCCTTTGTTCCGCATGCACGTCAGTGAAATCAGACTTCCATGCCTTTGTTTGACAGAGAGGAGCGAGATGGAACAGAAAGGGGGGAGGATGCAGGTGGGGGTGGGGTTGGTGGAAGGCAGGTTGGCAGGTCACGCTGCACCTGCTAAGCAAAGGATATGCTATGATGGCAAGGTCTCTACTTTTTCGGCACACGCACGCACTGTCATGTCTGACAAAAGTGAGATTGGAGCCTCATCCAGGTGCTAGAAGTTCCCAGAATCTTTGTTTCTCCTCCTCATCCACAGCCTGAGATCACAGAGGTGTGCGCAGATTGGACTGACAATCAGTCTGGAGCTCAAAGCATGCATAAAATTTAAAATTAGCACAGAGAGACAGAGAGAGGGAGCAAGAGAGACAGAGAGAGACAGAGAGAGAGAGATGATGTGTTGCTTATGCCACCCGTGGCTGCTGAACAATGAGCCTCTCTGACATTCATTTCTTTCATATTTATCTGCTGGCAGGGGAGAAAAAAAGCAAGCGACCCTCCTATCTGGGAGCTCATGTCATTCTCGCTGCATTTACATTTCATCTGCTCTTGGTGCTTTTTAATGTCTTTGGATTAAGAATCATTTATACATCCAGGTGCCTAACAAAGGCAAACAACAGGGACAGCATCAGTGCATTACTCTAATAGAAGTCCCTGTCAGCACATATAGTTAAGGCCTATTGTAATATGTAGAGGCGACATAGAAAAGAAGTGGTAATGACAGAAGTAATGGCAGAGGGACAGAGGTGCAAGAGGGGATAGATTAAGAGGGGCAGCTGTGGGGGATATGCTGCAGTGGATAGGTAGTGGCAGGTCAAAGCCTCAACTCATCAGATGCATCTCCATATGAATGGAGCTCTGTGCTACCCAAACACAATGTATGCATATAAAAAGAGGATTCACAGGACTGGGAATTCACAAACTACATGTGTGTGTGTGGGTGTCGCTGTGTGTGTGTGTGTGTGTGTGTGTGTGCTTAAGCAGGTGCTTAGAGGTCCAAAAATTATCACTCTGATTCAACTAGTCTTCTCTCCACCTGACACACAACTTATTGACAGACCAGTCATGCATTCTGGACAGATCTCAGATCAGTTTTCGTAGAATGTCTTTGTGCTGTGCAGTGCAACTGACAAAAGGAGCCAGACTTTGATAACTAAATGTCAGACACTCCCTAATCACCACTAAATAAATGGTAGTGATGTTAGGAAGTCTAAATTACCTGTCTGAACTATGAAATGGGAACGCTCCAGCAGGACAGACCTCTGTATTTTTGTCTCTGTGTCTGCAGGACTGATCCATGATGATGACGGAAATGTTGAAATATACAGTACATACGGCTGACAGTTGACTGACAGCTTATGTAAACAAACAAAAAAAAAAAAAAAAATAGATAACACCAAAATGTGAAATATGCAGTGTTTCTGGTTCTGGGTGTGCACCCAGCAGCCAGCACCCTTAGATAGGATGGTTAAATTTAGTGATCTGTTTAAACGTGTGTGTGTGTGTGTGTGTGTGTGTGTGTGTGTGTGTGTGTGTACAACCTGTGTGTTTTTGTTTGTTTCTATTTCAGAAACACTGGAGGTGGGGCTGTGTAGGCTGGTGACTTCAAGCTCAATTAAAGGCTTGGTTATTTTTATGCCAAAACTTCATCTGCAACATGGAAAAATCTAATCTATAGAAACACACATCTGCCCACACATGTGCACTGTAATTATAATGTCATGCTTCAGATATTTTAGCGGAATAAAAGCAGCATTTGCCTTTTTACGCACTTCTTAAACATGTGAAACCCTCATTTGAGCTTTAAACACTGGTCCCATTTTGTTGGAAACTGTTTCAGAGTTGAAGGATATGAAGGAGCTTTACAGTCATGTAACCTACACAGAAAACCTGAAAACCACACACAGTGACAGAAATGAGAAATAGCGCCATTAATGGGCTGTAATGAAATAATCTGCTAAACACATTAACTCAACATTATCCAGTCCCAAGGTGGCTGATACACTAACTCCTACCACTGTTACCAGACAGCCGGAGTGATGTGATCATCAGTAAGCTTCTGCTGCTGCAGACGTTAAAGTCTGCAAGGATTTATGCATGCACAAATAAGTGCATGGAACACACTATTCGGTGACTGGGTTTTGCACTTTTGTGTCTATACACAAATCTGTCAGAGCGACAGAACACAATAGACTAGTAAATCCAGTTATCCTGCATCCATAGAGGAAATGACCTGGACCAGGCTATCTGTGAGTGGAGTGTGTGCTGTAAAAGAGGTAAAAGTGTGTGTGTGTGTGTGTGTTCTTGTACTTGCTGCATACTGGGTATCAAAATACTCATTCTACTAGCAAAGTGAGGACATTTTTGAGGAGTGACATTTGGCTGGTCCTCAAAACTTCAAAGGCCTGTTTGATGGTTTTAAGGTTGGGGTTAGAATTGGGCTTAGTTCAGGGTTAGGGTAAGGGGTTAGGTTAAAGGGTTGGGTAATACGTTATATCTATTAAAGTCCCCATAAAGATAGAAGTACAAGGCTGTGTGTGTGCCTGTGTGTGTGTCTGTGTGTGTGTGTGCGCGAGTGTAAGAGCTGAACGAGGTGGATGAGAGTTTGCCATTGATGCTCATGTGTTATTCATGAAACGCAGAGAATTTGTGGAATAAAAGCTCTTTCAAACATTAAGCAAAATGGAGAACAGCAAAGGAAGGAAAAACTGGGTAAAAAAAAGAGAGCTACAGAGTATGACTTCACTCTGCTTTCTGCAGCTTTATCTCTCAGTCCATCTTCGATAGGCTCCATTTTGTTTAAGGATGGAATGGCAGCTGTCAGAGAAAGTTCACCAATGTGCAAAGACATAAAGAAAAAAAGAAAGGAACGACACCTTAACAAGGTTTTCGAATAAAAAAAGTTATTGCCAGGTTCATTATCATCTGTTCATAATCATCTGGATATTAAGTGATATATAAGTGTGTGCAATTGAATACTGTATGTTGTAAGAAATCAGATTTGACTTTAGACATGTTTTTATACTGTTTTTATACATTTATATAAACCCTGACAGGGGCTCCTTTCATGGCTATAAAGTAGTCAGTCATATGACTTGACTTGGCTGAACAAAAACAGAAAAATCCAGGGATCATTTCTAAATATTTCTACAATCACAAACAGACTGGAAGTATTTGTAAATGTGGGATGAAAAAGTCTAGTTTGTTCTCAGGCATCTCAGGCACCAAGGTTCTCCAACATTCTGAAAAAGAAGGCGGTCCAGTGCAGATTCTCACTTCCTGTTTTGAACAAAATGATTAAAACTGTGTTGCAGTCAACATTCAACCAGGGACGCATTTTCTACAAATAAAACAATTAGCTTTATCTTGTTTTCCATAAAGTAGCTATGCGCCTTTTAACAATGTGCTTATTTCAAAGAACATTTTGCACAGTTTCTAAAGTGCTGTAATAAAAGTTTTCAATCAATTAAATTCTCATTAGAGTCCACCGATTATTTTGTCACATTCAGGGCTGAATTTGTAGATTTTTTTTTTATTAGTTTCACTGAATTAGCATGATTTTATCCCGATAAAAAAAAAACAACAAACTAACAACGCGTTCCAAGTCTTAGTGAATTAGAATGACTCCATAAATCTGTTGACATTTATGGTGGTAAATATAGTGGGAAAAAAATAAACTGCTCATCTGCAGCGGGCAGTGTGGCCCATTTTTCCGTCTCACTAGCACCAGCCTATTCATTAAATGTGCACACCGTGAGTGTGTCTGTGAGGTCAAGCCCATAAATGTGCACCAGCAGGTGCCTGCTACAGCGCATGGGATTACACACTCAGTCATACGTACAGATCAACATAGACCGCATAACACGCACGCATGGTTGAGCTGATACATCCAGACGTCTGAGTCCTGAACTCGTATTTTAAGTGCTGATCTTTCCCTCAAATCACCTCTTAGGTAGAGCGACTGAGACGCAGAGCGAGGCTGTAGTTGCTCCTCTGAGGGCGTGCTAATTCAGAACAAATAATGTGTTGTGCCAAGTAGATATTTACAGCGCACATAAAACACAAAGGCAGGAGAAATGAGTGTAACAGGCCCAGACTCTCCAGATGTCTGTCTGATTAAGATGATACACTGTTATGCTGCTTGGTCCTGCCAGGGGGTGGTTCTGGCAAGGACCCGGCTACGAGCCCGGGATTGGTTGGCCCTTTGGTGACCCGGAGCAGCTGGAAGTCTTGAGATGTCTGACGTGATTCTGAGGAGAGCTGCGTGTGTAGCTCCATGATGCTGGGTGAGCAGCGTCTGGATGGGCGGTTCGTTGAAGACACTTTTGTGAATGCACTAAAATATAGGTCAAGTGCACAGGAAGAGCCACCCTAGTTTGGCGAATGTGCACGTGTGGCGTGCCGTTAAATCCCAACACTTACTGGCACACCAGTGCTGATCTGTGCACCTCCTACTTGTCCTCATTTGACTGCCTGGACCAGTTTGGAGGTCTCCCTGCAGCAGCCTACTCTCACCAACAGATTACCAGACAGACAAAAGTCAATACGGAAGAGTAGATCTATAAATAGAAAAATAGAGGCGTCAACGGGATTTTTCTTTAGTTGGGGATCTCTTTCTTTGAAGATGAAGACATTTTGTATTATGTGTTTATTTGTATATGTTGCAAACTCTGCATGCTTCTTTCTTTTAATTTCCTGGTTTGTGTGTGTGCACGTTCTTGCTACATGCTTCATGATCAGGACCAAAGTTGCATTTTTACTGTATGCAACCCTATGCAGTATGCTAACCCTTCCTCAGTGTATCTTTCAGATAAGAGCTATTAGGTCATTGTCATAACAAATTCTAACTTGCGTTGTTATATTTTTATAAATCATATGAATGATTGGTGGTAAAATTGCCACACCTTGAAATAGAGGTTTTTTTCAGTACATCACCACAGACATCTATATATACAAGATATCTCTGCATCTGATTGATGTTTATTCATCCGTGCTTACGACTGTGTGAACATTTATAGAATCCATGCATTCAGGCTGGGAGCTCTTGTCCCACGGGACGGACTCAGCTGCCTCCTGCAGCGCTCACACATGTTTTAATGAACAGTCTGAGCTATACACCTTATGCTTCCTCTCCTGTGAACTCTCTCTCTCTCACACACACACACACACACACACACACACACACACACACACACACGCGCACGCACACACAAAAATTCACATCCAACTACATTAAATTACATGCATCCTCAGTTAAAGCCTCAACTGTGACATATCTTTGTTCTTGGTTTTTCATATGTACCTATTTTTTTTTCTTGATCTTTCTTTTGTTCCTTATCTCCTTGCGTCCCTTTGTGTTCTGCCTCCTATTTTTCCCAACACAGCAAACATTGTTGTATAAATGTATGTCACAAGAGAAACAATACGATAAGTGTGATGATGGGAGGAAAAAAAAGAGGACGGAGACACAAAGTTAACTGTGATCTGCACAGATGGAGGGACACCTGGTCTGTAATGGAGTGTTTAGATGCTTCCTTTCTCTCTTTCATGCCACTACACTCGAGCACATTCGCTTCATAGAGGCAGACCTGGGCAAAACATGAAGGATCATCCCCTGTCCCATGGCGCAAGGGAGGCAGACTGACGGATAGGAGGGGAAAAACTGGGAGAGATTAAAGAGAGAATATGGAGCATGTGAGACAGGGCCAAATGAGGGGCGGAGTGGAGAACTGCAGGCGGTGTCGGGAGAGCGGTCAGGCAGTGATTTGTGCAGTTGGCGAGTGAGACTAACTGACAAATCCAGCAGAGTGGTCAGTCAGAACGGTCGTATTGGTGTTTGATTGTGTGATGATTGTGTCCCTGTGTGAGGCAGCAAGAAGACGGACCCAGAGCCCACAGCAGCTGAGGTGAATCTGAGCTGTGATGGGATTTGTCAGGGTCTGGCGACCCACACTAGAGGCAGAACTGATAGGTGGGAGCAGTCAGGACAACCAGCTGGAGAAGGTTAGGGGGTTAGGAAGAGGGAGACAGACTCATCCAGGATGGGACAGAGATGGGGAGGAGAGAAAGAATATGAAATACAATGGAAGAAACCAAGCAGAATTCCCAAAACCAATTCAACTAAAGAAAGAGAAAACAAAGGTCCTGAGAGGATTTTAGCTGTAACCCTAACTCTCACATCACATTCAAGGTTCAGCTATGTAAGGTAGCAATTAAATTCCCTATAGCACAGGCTATGGGTGTGATTAACCTTTTAAATATGGAAACTCGTGCAGAACAAACACCTTTGCCAGTTTGTCGACTGTTAGCATTCAGCGGTTTTACAGGGTAAAACTTCATGTCAGTGTTGTAAGATCAGGCACTCCTTACATGAATGTACTTTCATACAAGGTGCCATGACACCATCTACACAAACACTAAAATATAATGTTGCTCACTTTATTATATTTGACGGTGTGCTACAAACACAACCAACTGGAATTACTGCAAACTGCACAGAAAGGTATGACTGGTTTTTGGAAGACAGTTTTTTTTCTTTCTCACTCAACTAATTACAGCTGCATTCCAGATCAAAGTATATATATGCATGTATTTATAACATAAAGTTTTTTTTTTTGTTTTTTTTTTTAATTTAACTATAATCTTTTTTTAGTCATTTTTTACTCAGGATTGTGCCAAGCTAAAATAGTCTGTGCATTTTGTTTGATCCTTCATCCTTGGGTGTGTGTGTGTGTGTGTGTGTGTGTGTGTGTGTGTGTGTGTGTGTGTGTGTGTGCATGTGTGTGTGTGCATGTGCGAGTCCATCACACTTGTACACTGTCTTGGATTATGAGGTACTCAATCACATCAAACTAACCAAGATTAGGACCACATCGATCTGATTTGAGCTCCGACAAATAGCCAGACCTAGAATATCTGTGTGTGTGTGTGTGTGTGTGTGTGCATGTGTGTGTGTGTTGTATTGCTCTATATTGCTTTTCTCCTTTCGCTGCATTGCTACTATTCAACATGGCAGAATCTCCTGAGAGTGAAAACCACTATGTACAGACATACCAGGAATATTTACTGACAACCGTAGTCTCACACAGAGCAGCTCCTGTGCATGAAACATCCAGGGTGGGTTGATTTACCCCGTGGGTGGCTGTTCATTTGTATGCTGCTTTCACCATCCATCACCTCCACTGCTACTATTCACCAAAGCAAACGCTTACAACCACAGGACTGGGAGCATTCGTAAATATGTTTAGCAGGTAAATTAAAGGACGCACAGTACATGTTGAAATATGCATGCATGCCTATATCTATGCATATATGTGTTTCATTAGCTGTAATGGTCAGTGGTGGAGGTTCTTGCCTGGGGGAAAAGAGACCGAATGGAAAAGCTTTCAGAATTATCTTAGGCCAGCGTGCGTGTGCCTGTGCATGTGTGTGCGGGTGGCTATAACTGAAATGTGGAGTGAATTTTAGATGCTTACTTTGTGTATTATTGAGGCTTCTGCTGCCGTCATGGTTAAAATTGTGAGGTAAAGAGTTCGGCAGTCAGGGACTGTTGAACTGGTTACCACAACCAGGACGATCTGCATGAGTGGAAGACACAACAGTTTGCAGTGATACAGGGCACTCCTTCTCAGAATCCACCCTGGTCCCTGGTAACGTCTTACAGTAAATGGAGTCCAGAAAATGTCACATGCAAGGCATAACATATAAATAACATGGCGCTCAAGCTAAAGGAGTGTACATCAAAGTTTTTCAGTTGTCCTGGAGGAGGGAAGATTGACCAATGGCAGAGCAGGACTGATTGGAGGTGATTTACGTTCCTGACATCTTTAACTGAGTTACCCAGCATCCCTTGCAGTGTGATTGCTGTGATGCACTGTGTGTGTGTGTGTGTGTGTGTGTGTGTGTGTGTGTGTGTGTGTGTGTGTGTGTGTGTGTGTGTGTGTGTGTGTGCACGCGTGTATACCTCTTATCTTTAGGCAACACCTCATGTAGAACTCGCAGCACTCAGGGACAGTTTTGGACCCAAGAAAGATTCCAAACAAAACTATTTCCAAACTAAAGAAATAAAAAGTTTTTTTTTTCGCTTATGTGTTTCTTTTCTCTCTGACATTTTTCACTTACCACATCCAAGTGCCCTTGTGCCAACAGTGAGTCAAGATATTCAAGGCTGTAGGTTATTGTTCACAAACTAAGACTGTTGTCAGGAAAGAAGTTTTTTATTCATTTTTTTTTTTTAAAAATTAGTTTTCTTGCAGGTTTTTAAAAATAAGTGAATTTCACTGAAGAAAATTACTGCAGGAGGAAATAATGCTGACATCCATCTTATTAAGAATGCTTGTTTGGCATTCAGAATTATTTGTTCTCTGTTGTTTATTACATCTTGTCCTGGCATTTTCCTCAACACTTTTTCTGAGCTGTGTGACCCACAGCAAGATTTAAATTTAATATGTTCACCTAATATTTACATAGAAATTCAGAGGCTTTTGCAGGGATGGTGCTTTCCATTGTCTCTTACTATAGGGTGCTGACATGTTTGGGCCATTTTCTACATTTTTGAAAGGTAACAGCTGCTGAATGCTGAATTCAACCGTCGGAATAATCATACGTGAAGTTGTCTTGTGTCTTGTATTGCCTGCGTTTTGTGATATTCTCTCTGTTATCTATAACCATGCCAAGAATTTGCGAACAGGGCCTCTATTAAAGTTTGATGCATTATTTAACTTGCTTCATATCTTATTTCATTTTTGATGAATGAAATAATAGAGGTAGAGCTTGTTTGCTTTGATGCATATACATACTTCACTCCACTCCAGTATTGCAAAGGTCCTTTCATCATTTGACCTATCCAGCGCACACTGCACAAGAAGAGGCTCATTAATTTCTCATCAAAGGATCCTGTCGTTCCATTGAGGATATTCAACACTCAACCTAAAGAATATGGATGGGAGTGATCACATTTAAAACAATACACGATCCCCTTAATAAACACAAGGTGCACATGAAAATCTGGATGCTTTTTTTGTAATTTAACAAGATGGGTTTGATTTTATGCAGCAAAACCTGTGTGGAAGAAAAAAAATCAGATGTGGGAAAGCACAGGAAAAAGCTGCTTTCTGTTGAAGCATGGCAAAAGAAAAAAAAAATCCATTCTCACACACACATATGCACACACATATGGACAGAAGACACGATCTCACTGTGTGCACAGGCATGCGTGAGGCCGTTCAGCCATGTTCCAGCTAATTCCACACACAGGTGGTCAACGCTCTCCCTTTGTACTCCCCATCCGCCCCCTCTGGTTCTGTGCTTGCCCAGATGCACTGAACCAGGCGACTATGTCTGTCTGTCCTGCACCGTTTAACAAGATATTTTGCCTTGAGAATCATTGGCTGCAGACAGCCAGTAAAGATGACTGCAGTAGATTTATCATTAAGGAATGCTCATCCAAGACCATTAAAATATAAATCCACAGTCATGCTGGTGTAATAGTACGATCAAAGCACTTAATGTGAAATATTGAGTTGTGAAATGGCTTAATAACCTAATGAAAATCACAATGTGTGTTTTATTACATGAAGGAACAGTACAGTTCATTTTGCTATGTACTACTTTTATTGTGCCTCTAGTATAATGAATAGTAGAAAAAAGTGTTCAAATTCCCATGCTTAAATGTACATCTGTTCAGAATATTGTTTTCATTTTTCAAAATATAAATTAAGTATAATCAACACGCTCTATATGTTAGTTGGAAGGAGTATTTTTATGTATGGGTGCATGGATTGGTACTGTCTCAGGATATTGGGTCTAGGCTATGTATTCCTCCCAGCAGTGTGTGGGCTCTTTCTCCAGTTACCTCCTACAAACACACAGATTTTTCTACAATATCACTGTCAAGTCACAATATGGGATAGAGCTGCTTTAATTACCCTAAAGATACACTACATATTTTGGACAAAAAAAAAAAAAGGTTTTCGCACTCTGCTGGTGTTACAGAGCCATCTAATGTCCAAATTAAGAATTGCAATCGTTTATTTTTCAAAATACTTATGCCCAGTGATTGCTTGATACTGATAATAGAATTATTTACTGTAAGAAAGTAGCCTGAAACACCACAATTACACAGGCCATAGAAAACTATACATTAAAATATATTCAATATCAAGAATTCTGTAGTAGCTAATTAGGAATGCAATATTTATAGATAGATAGATAGATAGATAGATAGATAGATAGATAGATAGATAGATAGATAGATAGATAGATAGATAGATAGATAGCGCTCCTTCCTGCATTGAGGATGCCTCAGATAGATAGATACTGTGTTCTCATTTGGCTAGACTTTTGTAATAAGATTGAGAGTAAATTCGGCCACACACACACACACACACACACACACACACACACACACACACACACACACACACACACACAACACCTAGCCAACCTGGCCTCTGTTTGGACCACTTTCTGAACCTAGAATGTTAAATAAACCAGTGAAGGAATTCCTGTGTCAACACAACCTGTACAAGTGGAAAGCTCCCGTGTGTGTGTGTGTGTGTGTGTGTGTGTGTGTGTGTGTGATAGCCAACAAGGCTAAAGTAATTGTCTGTCACCAGGGCAGTTTAATAGTACACACCTTCCTGTTCTGGAATGCACAGAATCCAGCTGTAGCAACACTGCAAGTAAATCTCTTTTAGTTCCCTTTCTCTCTTTCTCTGTCTCTCTCTCGCTCTCTCTCTCTCTCTCTCTCTCTCCACACACACACACACACACACAATGTGTCTCTTGATTGAAGGCTTTGAATAATTTTCTGCATTTGTCCTTTTGTATTTTTTTTTATCTAAGTGCATCCATTCGAAAATTAATTCAGCAGAGACAGAGAATAAAGCACAGCTTCACAGAACAGCAATCAAATATTCAGATGAATAATTCAGTAACTAACTGGATTTGCATGCGGGAAATTTTCTGTTACCAAAATAGGAGCTATATTATATATGCTGTAGAGTTGGAAGTTTTTTTTTTTTTTTTTTTTTTTTTTTTTTGCAGTCGATGTTTGTTTTTCTAAGATTTTAAAGCACCTAGAGACAATTTTTAATTGTAAAAGGCGCTATACAAATAAAATTGAATTGAATTATTATTTTAAATAATCTAACAAAAAAGGACACAAAGGACGTCCACGGGCCGAAAGCTACGTCAACAGACGTCAACGTAAAACTGAAGTGACGTTGTTCTCTGTCGACGGGACTTCCGGCTTTCACGTGTGTTTATAAGGAGTGTGGACATCTGAATCTCAGGGTTGATTATTCTCATAAGATTCACGGACAGTTGTTGTGCAGTGATCAAAACATGGGGAAGCTGAATGTCGTTGTGTTGCGATATTTATCTCGTGATGACTTCCGGGTCCTCACAGCAGTAAGTAGCATTCCAGTAGCTAAGCTAAAAGTCACATCTGTAGTTAGCCTTTGCTAGGCTAGTTTTCCCCCACTCTAGTAGTAGTATAGGGTATAATAACTACTGTTGCTATACTACAAACTGGAATATAAACCATGTGTTTGTAATTTCAGACAAACCAGTAACTGATAAAATGATGGTATTTTTGCTTTTGTTGTATATACTTGTGTAACAATGATTATCCCTGACAGTAGTTTCATGATTGTGTTATTACGGTTTTTCTCGCGATTGAAGTTTTAGTTTATATGTATTGTATGTACTATGACTTAAAAATACAGGGGAGCAGGGCAGATGTACAATAATATATGTAATACAGTAAAATATTTAATGAGCTGAGCAGGACATTAGTATTGTTACTGTAAACACGTTTCTGTAAACTATTACAAATGAATATACTTATGCTCACACTGTTTTCCTAAGAATCTACTTCAAACTTCACAGGTTGAAATGGGGATGAAGAACCATGAGATAGTTCCAGTGAGTCTGCTGTCCTCCATCGCTAGCCTCAGACATGGTGGCTGCAACAAAATCCTCAGAGAACTTGTTAAACATAAACTTGTGGCCTATGAACGTACCAAAAGTATGAATTCAGAAACATCATCTGTTGAGGTTTTTTTTTTTTAATTTTTTTTTGGAGATATTTTGCTTATATTTATTATTATTTCAGCTGTGCAGGGTTACAGGTTGAATTACGGAGGATATGACTACTTGGCGTTGAAGACTTTGTGCTCAAGAGAAGTCATTATTTCAGTTGGGAACCAGATGGGAGTTGGTAAAGAGTCAGGTGAGAAAGCTCTCTGGTCTAGTTTGAACTTTGTGATTTGGTTTAGGATAATTGGTATACATTGAATTTTACTAAGTGGGAAAATTAGAATAACTCACACTAATACAGAAAGTTGGATAAAATGTCTGCTACAGTTTTTTTTTTCTTTTTGCCCAATGTTGGAGCTTCTTTGAAAACCTCAACAACTCATGATTTAAAGAAATCTGTGTTTACCTCCCGTAGACATCTATATTGTTGCAAGTCCAGATGGGGAGCAGTATGCTCTGAAACTTCACAGATTGGGTCGTACCTCCTTCAGAAATCTGAAGAACAAAAGAGATTATCACAAACACCGGAGGAACATGTCCTGGCTCTACCTGTCTCGTCTTTCTGCAATGAAGGAGTTTGCCTACATGAAGGTAAAAACACAAATCAGGTGAAGTGTGTAAGATGTGCAGTAAAGACTTCAGGCTGGTGCAGATTTGATTCTTTTCTTTTTCAGGCATTGTATGATCGAGGCTTTCCTGTTCCCAAACCTGTGGACTATAACAGACATGCTGTAGTGATGGAGCTCATCAACGGATATCCGCTGTATGTAAACAACTGTATGTGACACGTTCTGCTCTTGGTTCGCGTGCACAATTAAGGAAGATTATCTCTGTCTCTGAGGTGTCAAGTGCATGAACTGCAGGACCCATCAGCCCTCTACAGTGAATTCATGGATCTTATAGTTAAACTTGCTAATCATGGCTTAATCCACGGAGACTTTAACGAGTTCAACCTCATGCTGGACGACCAGGATCACATAACTATGATCGACTTTCCGCAGATGGTGTCCACTTCACATCCTAACGCGGAATGGTTGGTGTCTCATAAATAATGAATAAGCATCGCAAAAAACAGTCTATTCAGTGATGCATCAATGTTCATTTTTTTTAAATATTATTTATAGGTATTTTGACAGAGATGTCAAATGTATTCGAGATTTCTTTGCCAAGAGATTCAATTACGAGAGTGAGCTGTTTCCAACGTTCAAGGACATAAGGTAGGCCTATTCATGTTAGGTCATAAAAAGTTACATTAAGGACATGTACTTGTAATGTAACTCTGGCTGTCTGTATTATTAAAGAATAATAGTTTTATATAACTCTGTCACAGTTTGTGAAAGATCACTTTCTTAATCTAAAATTGTAGGATATGATGTAATTTTGTTTTTGTTTTTTTGTAGACGTTCTTATTCTCTCGACATTGAAGTCTCAGCCAGCGGCTTCACTAAAGATCTGGAGAGAGATGGAGCCTTGTTACATCCAGCTGGACCTGAAGGAGAAGAGGAGGATGATGAAGGTGAAGAGGAGGACCAGGCTGAACATTTTGGAGAGGAGGAAGGAGAAAAAGAAGATGAAGAGAGCTTAGACATAGAGGAATATAAGCATGCAATTCTGGAGTTGGAAGGTCTGAAAGTCAGTGACTCGCGTACAGACACACAGGATGAGGACAAGGAGAGTGAAGGAGAAGAAGATGAAGAACCTGGGATAAAACATATCGCTGGAAGTGTTGAAGAGACAGAGAAAGACCATAATGAAGGGTTGAACGAGGCAGAGGATGAGTGTCCAGAGTTGCTGAACCTTTCTGCCTCCAATAAAGATTTTAAACCGTTCAGGTATGGAAATTTCTAAAATAATTCCATATTTAATTGCAACTTCTCTTTTGGATCAAACTCAATAGCTTTCCTGTTTGGTTTTCTCTTGCAGAGACTCAAACAGCCTCCTGCACATAGCAGAACACATGAGGACGAGGACAGACAGTGAGGCTACAAGGGACAGCGTAGCAAGTTGTTCCACCATTCCCCCGGTAACAATACGCAGAAGCACACTGCCGCTATAGAAGAGTCAGACTTATAGGAAGAGACAGTCTTACAATAAAATAAAAAAAAAACATCCACTCAGGTTATCAGCATAGAATGGGACACATGTGTCCCATGGACAAATATAACATGCGCTGTATGTTTATCTGTATGTTTTCCTCGACATTGTCCTCACAGTGTCAGAATTTGCTAAAGAATGTAACAGTTGGTCTGTAGCTGAAGCAGCAACTCTACGCCTGTCTAGTGGTGACAGGCTGAACTTGCTTCATCTGTTGTTGCTTTCTGTGTGTCCTGCAGGAGGTGGTCCGTCAGAAAGTACGCAGGCAGCTCACCCAACAGCAGAAGGCAGCACAAAGGAGACGTCTGCAGAAAGGAGAAGCCAACTTGGTGACGAAATCCAGGAGAGAAAACCAGACCACAATCAAATCTAGCGTTGAGAGCGCCTCCTTCTGGGGATGAATGGGACTGCAGAGAGAGACAATTTATGACAGCATGGCTCCTGTTTGACCACCGTTGACTGGAAAGCTGTCCTTTCTCTGGACACACATGAGAGTTGGGAAAGATTTGGCAAGAGCTTGTGTTCAACATTTCCTAAATTTAAATATGGACAATGTAATCTTACAAAACCATATGAAAGCTAATTGAAATGTTTTACCAGCAGTAATAAAACAGATATCAAACATAACACAGCAGCACATTTAATATCATGGTATTTTTCACATTGATTGTAGGTCTGCATTGGCTGGTCGGAAAAAAAGTGGGGGGCTCAGGTCTTTGACTCATGATAATTTCCATGGTTGCCTCCCCCATTCCCCCAGCAACCAGTCAAAAATCTAATGACAGACAAAAACGTGGGAAAGACACACACTCCAGGATACACCAGTACTTCCAACATTAAAAGATACTGGAAACCAGAGTAGTTCTGTTTCAAAGCACAGAAATTTAGGGGGAAAACAAGCTATCATTTTTTTTTTTCCATTTCTGTCTAAGAAGCTTGGAGAGAGTGGATGAATTCAGACATGAACAATAGCTATTCATGTTGAAGTGCGTGAATGGAGCTCAAGCCCTGGGCTCTGCAGCTTCAAATTTGTGTGTGAAATGTCCCACCCCCATTTGCCCAAGACTGCATGTTAAAACAACACAAAAATATGCCAGATGGTGAGAGCATTTCACAGTGTATAACGCAACTTCAACGGAAAAGCTCTTATTTTCCTTATTGAAGAATTTGAATTGTGCCGTATGGTTCAACTTGCTAACTTGATTTAGGTCTTTAACTGTCTATGTTCAAGGATTAACCAGCTGTACAGTCAGAGGGGAGGGGCTCAGCATTCCAGCTCTGCACCACCGCGTGTTTGTGTGTGTGTGTGTGTGTGTGTGTGTAGGAAGAGTAAGGGGCCCTGTAAGCTAATTGGCAGCAAGGGTGACAAGGGTGGTCCACTTCAAAAGCAAAAGCCTGGTGAGATGTTTATGCAGAAGAAAGATGAGGAGGAGTTACGGAGGTGGAGAAAGAGACGAGGAGTGGCTTTCACATTTTGAGGTTATAACTTGTTACCCATTTGGAGTTTTGATGATGGTGGTTTTTGCTTTTTTCCCTGAATACATTTTTAGACCCCGATGGAAAGTTTTGGTGAGAAAAGTCGACTGAAGTGTGAATAAGAACAATGAATAAAGAGGATCTGAAAGAGGAGGAGAGCATCATGTCATACTTGTCGCAGACTGAGACCGATAGCAGCTCCAAAGACTGTGAGTAAAGAGATATTAAAATCCAACACTATTTGTGAGCTCTGTAACCAGTCTTAAAGTACATTAAAGTAAGGCTTGGAGCTGTAGGCCTGCACCTTACTTTCATTGCTGTTAAAGACTTAGTTGCATTCTATTGTTTGGCACACAGAGGTAAGGACAGAATATTTCTACCTGTTTGGAGGTCAGGAGAAGCTCAAATGGCTGGTCGTAATGTCCACTCCCGTTGATCAATCACTTTCAGCCGCGTGTGTTCAGTACAGTCGAGTTTTATTTTCGATGTGTGCAGTGAGTGTGGTGGCTATGCTCCATCATTACTGGGAGCAGAAGCAGGTGCAGCAGCCAAAGGGCTCCTCCGGTGGATCTGATGGGCCTGCTGCAGACAGGGCCATCCATGCAGAGAGCCTGATTCTGTACGAGTCCGCCTCAACCCCGGGCCCCCCGTACGTCTGTTACGTTACCCTGCCTGGCGGAAGCTGTTTTGGAAACTATAAGGTTTGTTTCTTGTGGAGCAGATTTTTTTCTGAGATATGTAACAGTGATACTTGGAATTCAAAATTAGTTTAACACAAACGTGTTGTTTAAATGTAACAATTTCTGTGAATGGGCTCATTGTGACTCAAAAAGCAGCCCCCAGCTCAAAGACGGCATGTGATTGGATGCTTCAAATGTTTTAATCTCATTGCTGTTTTGAGCTTTGATCCTGCAGCTTTAATCAAGCGTAAAATCACTGAACTAGAACTAAGAGTGTGTGACTGATTCAACTCTGGCTTCACACATAAGATGTCTGAACATTTCTGTTTAAAGTGACTCATTTTATTACCCTTTTCCATCCCGCATTCATCGCGCTCTCCGCAGGTGTGTGACAGTCAAGCTGAGGCTCGGCGGGACGCAGCCCGCGTGGCTCTGATGAACTCACTTGTGAATGAGCTGCCGTGTCGATGCATCAACGCTCAATTCATCAGTCAGAGTTTGCAGCAGGCAGCCACACACTGTGCTGTGAGTGCAACGTGCTGCTCATTACAAGGCAGATGAGGAGGAATGCTCTCAGCCTTCATTTTGAAGTGCACTGTTGTCTTTTGTGAAGGTCTCCATGGAAGATGCATGTGATTCCAGTACCAGTTTAGGAACCTACAGTTTGTTACTTCACTCCTACATTGGGAGAACCATGCTCGAGTTTCAGGTAAAACGTGGCATCTATTTCACAAAAAGCTTTTTCTTTTAGCCTTGAGTCACTGAAAGTTTGATGCATATGGTAAAGAATGTGCACCTTCTGATTACCAAAAACTATTAAATTGGTCAGCCTTGAAAATTATTTAAGCAACGTAACCATGATCAATCCTCGCTGTTATAATTATATTTTTATTTATGTTATTTACATGATATTACTATATTGGTATCCATAAACATTTCTGCGCACAATGTTTTAACTATGTAGTATGCATTTGTAAAGATTGTAGGTAATTGTTATAAATTACACAGCAGTCAGGGCAGCCTGCGTCAGAGTTTGGTAGATGAGCAAACAAGCCATATATCAGGCAGACCACAGACTTCACCCCCAAACAAGGCATGTGTTATATTTTCCATCTTTGTACCAGTACGTTAATACCCCTTAGACTGTCCTTGTTTAACATTAACGTTAACAAAGCTCTTAACAAGCGGCAGCTGTTCAGCCACACAGTGCTTTGCAAATCGGGGTAAAACCTACCTGGTGCATAAATAGTGCACTATAATTCCTGTCCAGACCAAAAATACTTTGTGTGTGTTACAGAAATGTCAACAGAATATGTTTCCATCATCACGCCAACACAGAGCTGAATGTTGACCTTTGTTATCTGAGTCATTACTTCAGGACCTCTGCAAGACATCTGTTTCTGCTCCTCATCCTTTCGCTCTCTCCCCGTCTTTCTCCTGCTTTTAGGAGATGATGACTGTTTTTCAGTTGTTGCACTGGAACGGGACACTGAAAGCTTTGAGAGAACGACAATATTCTCGCCAGGTAAAGAATTCACTGAATCTTTACCCCAGTAATGATGTGACAGTAAAGCCCCACTATCACAATGGTGATTGCTTAATGTCTTTCCTCTCCATCAGAGTGTGATTAGCTATTACTCTCAGCGAGGATTAGACGAGCACATGCGCAGCAGCTTGGCTCTGGACTGGCTCGGACGTGAGCAGAGATCACCTGGCCGACTCGGAGAGGAACTGCAGGTGGCGCAGAGGGAACTGGTGCTGGCACGGCGTCGAGGCATCGAATTGCGCTTCTACAAGGAAAAGACGGACATTCTCAGCTTAGCTCTCAGTCACACATACATTCGCCGCATGCCTGATGCATTCGGCCAAACACCAGGTCCCTCTGACCAACGAGAACAGTTACCACTACACAGACTGTGTCACCAGGACACAGACGTCCAGATAACCCCACCCTGCAGTCCTTCATCAACCCCCCATAAAAACACAAAGGAAGCACTCTGTCAAACATCTGACAAACACAGACCTTCCAGGAGTCCCCCGCTGTACACACAGCAGACCTTTGTACATTTAGAAAACTCAGAATAGACTGAAGCAGAAAATTAAAATTATGAACATTGCCTGTTCTGTCTGTGAATTGGCTAAAAGTTTTCAGCGTTTGTTTACGTGTTCTGCCATCACAAAATGATTTTACTCTTTATCTAATCCTGTTAATACCATTTTGTGCCCATAGAATTACGATATAAAGATGGGTCTGTATTTGCTTCATTTACAAGAAATAACACTATTTACACAATTTGACAAGAGGTTTAATGTAACTCTGCCTTGAAGGAAAGTTGATATTCTATTCCTTTTTTTGTTATTCTTTTATTGTGGCATGTTTGTTTTATTTAAAAACACTAGATTTTCTTTCTTAGATTCAGAAATTGCATCATCTATCTTGTCCCATTCTACATCTAGAAGAAATTGAGATGTGCCTAAGGACAACAGAGAGACATAGTAGAAAAATAAGGGATAAAGAAGAAGTATCCTGCAGGTATGTATAAAATACCACGCCTTTAAAAAAAAAAAAAAAAATATATATATATATATATATATATATATATATATATATATATATATATATATATATATATATATATATATATATATATTAGTGTAATGTTGATAGACAACTGGTCTGATCGGCTTTCTAGTTTTTTCCTAGTGTCTGCTAGTATTTTGAGGATTGCATGGTCATGACAGTATTTGCTTTTTTAAAAGGAAAGACTAAAACCATAATTGTAATGTATATTTGTAATATAAATTCTTTTCTCCCCTGTGATTTTTTTATTTCCTCTTAAAACAGGGGTGCCCACACTTTTTCAGCTTCCAAGCTACTTATAAGTTGCCTAAATCAAAATGATCATTCTACAATAAAAATGCAAAAGACATATTTATTTATAATGGATATTATTTTTATTTTAATTATTACAATTATTGCATACTTCCTTTTTCAGGATAAAGTATGTTTTTAACTGTATTTGAATTTCATTTATAACATTTTGGTGTATCTTCCATATCTGCATTAACCCACATTGCACAATACAACTCTACATTCTTCAGACCGGCTGCAGAAACAAATAAGAGGGCAGCACTGGATTTTTCGGGGGGAGCACACTTTTTAAAACTCCATTTATCTACCTCGGGCTCAACAGCGGCTCTGTTGCCAGTCCTTGAGTATGGTAATATTTTAACTCACTAACGAGACACTTCATCCTATAAATTAAATAAAAACAAAATAATAAATAGTATAGTGCTGTGTATATTTATTAAACAACACTCACTCAAGGGGAGGTGAGGTATTCAGACAGCAGCTCCACTTCTCTTAGAAACATAAGCTAATGTCAAATGAACACTGGAGTTAGCCTCCATGCTAGGGCCCAGCATGAAGGCTAACTCCAGTGTTACTGTTGCCTTCGGTCCTTAGGTTTTTAATCAAAGTGATGCTGTGTGGCGCTGCCGCACCGTCAATCGTCCTTTTTTTGGCGGAAATTATATCGAATTTCCATTGCAATGTTACGGACCAGTCTGTATAGCTCGAACGACGCGCCGTGCTTTGACCTGGTAAGAGCCACGCCTCCCTCGACCTGTAATTGGCTAACACAGGTCGTTTGGTTGGATTGATAGCTCAGGATAGATGGGATTAATAGATGGCTACTCTGACGGAAAAAATAAAACCAAATAAAAGTAACAGAGAACTTTGCTTTTTTAACAGAGAACTTTGCTTTTAGTCTGTAGCTTGCTAGACTTTAGCAGAAGTTAGACTTTAGCAGAAGTTAGCATGGTTAAAGATCAGACGTCAGATTGGCTGTCCTGTGTGTCAATCGAAAGACAAACGTCATAGTGCAGATGCATGACCAGTCGATCGCGATCGACGTATTGGGCACCCCTGTCTTAAAACAACTCTGAAACTTAAGAAAAATATAGCAAAAGGTCAACAACGTAAATGATATTGCATCAAGCACAGGACGAACATGCATCAAGTGATAATACAATCAAAAGAAACGATTAAAAAGGTTGTACTGAAGTAGATATACATTTGAAACGAGATTACAAACTACACAAGCGCTAGTTTTTACTGCGACTGTGTTTTGGACTCTCTGGCTTCCCGTAGAGAGGTAGTGGGGTCACGTGAACCAAGATTCCGTATCTGAGTTCTTCGAAAAACAAAACAAATGACAGCTAGTGGTCTGCACCGTCGTGTCCCTTTCTTTGACATTTTTAAATAGCGTTTTTCAATGTTTTAGAAACGCAGTACCTAATCGAGTAGATAGTCCACTGGTTGTCAAAGAAAATGTCAAGAAGAAAATAGACCGTAACGAATCAACAGCTAGGCGTTGTTTTAGCCTAGCTTTGCTTTAGGGTCCCTGGTATGTCGCAAACTGGAGTTTGATCAGAAAGGAGTCGTTTCGCTTTCCAAAAAATTTTCTTTTGGATGTCATGTCTACGTTAAGGGACATACTTGTTTTTTTCTTCGATATTACCAGTGTTTTTATCTCAACAGACTTTACGAGACAGTTTTTTTCGCCAGCCTGTTTATCTTAAAAACACAGCCTAGCTGTTTACCACTGATTGACCTCGCTAGCTACTCTAGCTATTGATTACCCCTTGTGCGTAACTGGTTTACGCATGTGGGCTGCTCGTTTTCAGCTGAACAGCATCGTTTAAACCACTTGACACGACCACAGTCAGCTGCTTGTCAGGATGACTCAAGCTGTGTAAAAAGCTGGTGAGACCGACATTGATCATGGAGGCAGTTCGGCCAAAGAAAACAAAGACAAAAACCATCGGAAAAGCAAAGGTTAGTAAATAAAATTGTTTACCTTCCTTTGTGATTGTAAGAAAAACTAGTATCTGACAATTTCCTTTCGTTTATCGTGATTTCAGCCTTTCATCACATGACACATGCTAAAACCATGAATAATCAATTCTCTCTGTGCAATGCTTTCAGCGAAAGCAAGTCGAGGATAACACAAGATCCAGAGCTTCTCCAGCAGCCTCTAATGAGGCAACTTCCTCCGACTTCACTGAAATCCCTCTCAGCTTGCCATATCAGAACCCAGAAGAGGAGAGACATGAGCCCGGTCCCCAACTTCTGTCTACAACATATCCATCAGATGAGCTCTCTGAGAAACTGGAAACCTCTTCATCACATATTTTTTCCACATCACTTACAAATATAGCTTTACAGTCAAAGCAGACAGAACCCCACCAGACAGAATCAAGCAAAACTGAACTAGTGGTGAGACATGATGAGGAGCCCAAAGCTACAGAAGAGACCACTGTGCTGGAAGAAGACACGCAGCTGTGGTATCAGCCTAGTATTCAAATTCAGTTTCAGATCCCAAATGCACCTACTGCCCCTGCACTGTATCCTTCTCTTGCAACACTGGAGGAGAGCTCTGTGGTTTATCTATGTGAAGACAATGTGAAAGACCCAGAGCAGGAACCTGCAGTATTAGCGCTTCCAGAACAGGAATCTTCACCTCCAAGTGTGCAGCCTCTGGAGTCTGTAGCTGAAATTTCAAGGTCTAAACTCTACCCCGAATTACCCAAGACAGCTCCAGAAATGCAGGTAATTTAACAAGCAATTTATTAAGTAATTACAGTCTTTAACTCATATTGTCAACAGACGTGAATTAGTTATTTGCTCTGTTCAATTTGAGATCAGTTGACTGACATGGACATTGACATAGTTTACATTTATATTTTCTTGATATTTTCTTAGTCATGGTGATCCTAAATTAAATGTCTTAATTATTAAGTCTGCACTTCTTTGTTACATCTTGCTTATTCTCCGACATATATTTATGTTGCCATCTGCAGCCGTTCACACCAGAGCAGCTGAGTGTCTGGGAGCCTGGTGGAGGTTTACGGACCTGGTTTGAAAGCGTTGAGGTCTGTGCGACACAGTTCTACCCTTTAGCGCGGCAGGAAAACCACGAACTGACTGAACTGCTGCAAAACTACTGGCGCTGTCGTCGACAGCTGACCCAGTCACACACACAGCTTCATACACAGTCCTCTGAATGCAAGAGCACACAGAATCGCCTCTGGAGCTTCAGGGATGAGCAGCTTACACTTCAGGTGGGGGCTTTAAAACCAAAGCAGAATCTATAGTACCAGTCAAAAGTTTGGACAGATTTTTGGAATCCCTTGTGAGGCACTCAGATGTTCCTTCATAGTTGTGATGTCTTTAGTATGAATATACAATGTAGAAAGTAATAAAAATAGAAGAAAAAACATTGAGTGAGAAAGTGTGTACAAACTTTTGAAGGTATATTTGTAGATTAAGCATTTAACCAGGGATTCATGTCAGTAATCTATGTTTCATCAACACAGGGTGTATGCGCAGATCAGTCTAAGGTGTGTGGGTACCACCGCTTCCAGCAGGCAGACTTCAGTGAGGGTGTACTGACCGAGCTAAGGAAACTATTTGAAGCCCGCAGTGAGCTGCTTCATCAGAAGGTGGCGCTGCATGCATATACTGCTCAGCTGTCTCAGCTACAAGTGGAGTCGTACCTATACCATTTACTCACAGGTGACTATTGACTTCTTGCCTTGACTGTAACATTCTTGATATGGAAAACACTAAGTTATATTTTCTTTAGAGAAAAGGGAACTTGTGATATTACATTGTAATCAAAACTATTGATTAACCATGATAGAAAATAACCTGATTACATTGCTTTATTAACTATTACAGCTAGTATTTATGACACCCCCCTCCCTAATTCATTAAAATTCTAATAAACGTGATATTTAAAGCATTGCTTACTTTTGACATCAGGTTACTCTGGCAGCCAAAGACAGCCTTGTTCCCTACAGCCCCTGAAGGAGGCCATCAGCGTCTTATTTAGCTTCGTTCGCAGAGTCCTGGATGACACACAGTTTCAAACAGACATCCATCACTGGCTTGACAGATTGGTAAATCTAAATATTCTCCACCATTATGCAACACACTCTTCTCTTACTCTGCATTCCATTAACCATCATATTTTATGGGTTTTTTTTTTTTTTTTTGTTTCTTCTGATGGATCCAGGTGGCAGTCCTTCTGCACATTGGTGGATCAGATGAGCGTCTGTACCTGCTCTGCCATCTTCTGTGCTGTCCTGCCGGAGTTGGCAAGTGGGCTACACACTTCCTTCAGGTCAGATTGGGAAGTCTGTCAGTTATAGTTGTCATGTCAATAGTTGTAAAGAGTTTTATTTCTTTTTTTTTTTTTTTTTTTTCTTAGATCCAAGTTTGGGGGACCAGCTATGGCGTACAGCAATTTATGCAAGCTCTTACCATCTTAATGTCTCCTACCAGGTAACTCTAGTAATCCCCGTGGCTCAAAATTATTTTGACCACATTTTCCATAAAATTAAAATATATTTTAAATAATAAATAAAGTTTTTCTTTTACTGTCTAAGAAGAGTATGCATCTGTTTGTTTTAACTAAGACACCGTGCTGAATTTCTGGGACACCTGAAGCCATGTGAGAGCCAGAGCTCAACAGCATCTGGACCTGGGTCTGGAAACTGGACGCTAGTGGATGAAGGGGGAGAGGAAGTATGTGCTGCAAGGCAGTGGAGGCATTTTAATGTTCAGTTTAATATTTTAGATTATAATGACCATATTTAGATATAGAGCACAGAACTGTTCACAACTTGTTCACAGTAATTTATTTAAAAAAAGTGTCCATTTCTTTTCACAACATTACTGCTACTAATTTCTTGAAATGACTGATTTTCCACTTTTATGTGTATAACTTGGACAATTGAAGTTCTTACCTTATTAATCTGTGTTTAGGATGATGACCCAGAGAGTAGCTGGTTATTGCTCTCTGAGGAGGATTTGATCTCCCTGTTAACCCAGTTCCCATTCCAGCAGCTGTATTCATACATGTTGGGGATTAGCACAAAAGGTATTTGGTTTAGCCTGCAACTATACACACATGAACATATATTCAAAGTGTGTATATTTACATGTATATACTGTATGATAACAATGCTGTCCCACAGGTGTGTATGAGACACAGACACGCTCCAGTCAGAAGATGATGCGTGTTTTTGGTTTTGCGTCATCACTGATTGAAGTTCTGGCTCTTGGACTACAAACCTACAACAGAGCACATTACAGACAGCTAGTCAAACGGATTGGGCGCATGATCAGGCTAGTGCACTGACAATAGAAACTCACATATACAGCGTTCATCATGAATAACCAAACTGTCTCTATTTTCCCCTAGAATGACAGTGTGCTATGTCAGTGATCATTGGGCTGAGTATGTGAGCTTAACCGGTGCTGATGGATCTGGATTACACTCTCTGTCCTTGGAAAAACTACAGCTAGAGTACGATCATTTCTTCCTCAGAGCTGTTTTACATGTGCTTCGAAACAAAAGGTGAGAAATCAGCCTTGGTTTCTATTTTGATTAAAAACAATACCAATATTAATAATTTGTGGTCCTTTCACAGGTTGGGTATTTGGTTGTTTATGTCTGAGATGCCGTATGGAACTCTCTCCAGCTCCATGCTGTGGAAGGTCCTTTATTTCATGCAGTGTTCAGAGACAGCTGAACTAGAAGCTTTGAGCAGCACATGTGATACACACTCCTGCATTATGGGTCTTCGAGGTATCAATTCCTATACTTTAATTATGTCTTTAATATCCTCTGAAATCTTGCATGGTGTTTTTCAGACTCTTTTAATGCGAAAGAGAGACATTTGCTGCTAAATACACAAGAACCAATCATGTTAAACCAACCACACCAGCCTGATGTTGAAGGTTTCCAGTCTCATGTAGATTTATGTATACTTGCTACAGACCCCCAGCACCAGCAGAGGTTTGAACACTGGCTTTGTGAGGTGAACTGCTCCGATGGCATCTCCCTGCTCACTGCACTAGCACAAATGGCCACGCCAACTCGCCACTATGACCCCTCGTTTATCACAACCATAACTTTGCTGATTTATCAGGTATGTCAGGGTTAGGGATCGGGACAGTCAAAGACACTGTTTTCATCACCTTGCTCCACAAGATAACAAATATGCCGTATTACAGTATCTTGTGTCTTTGGTACCTCTCTTTGTTTCAGGTGTCTTATGTCAGTGTGTCTACAAGAGAAATTTACTCCAAAATGGGGCGAGAGTTGCTGGCATCCATCGCAGCAGTTCATCCCTACATTATCTCTGTGCTTCTAGAAAAACTGAGAGAGACTTTGAAGACAGTAGGAATGGTTGGTTTTATTAATCCATTAAGATTAAACTTACACTTTGAGAAAGTTATTGTGAGGGAAAATATCTACTGTATTTTTCATTGCAATTTTAATCCAAAGTAAATGTGTACATGTGTGTTTGATAGGTGGCTCTGTACTTATGCAAAGAGCTTCCTCTTAGTCTGTGGCAACCGACGCATGAGGAGATCTGTGTGATTGGAGCCTGGCTGCTGCAGCATCCACTGTCTGCTGTGGAGAACCGCCTGGCCTGTGTCATACTTGAGGGTCTGAACTGGGGTTATGCTCAGGTGATCATTAATGCATTAACTGATGTCTTCGGTGTTATCATCTGTTGACTATTAAAGATGTCTTGTATCTCCTGCAGGATGGCTCCTTGGCCTTGTCTTCATCACTCCACAGTGAGGTAGCTCTGCTGGTGGCTGAAGCCTATCAGAAGTATCTTACTGATAAACCCTACAGTGGCCTCATATCAGAGGGACTCAAACAGGTGCCACATACGCTCTTTGCTCCCACCTGCTTCATCTTCATCTGGCATATCTCATACCTGCTTTTCCCTTGTTCTTTGTTCTGCAGGTGTCTTACCTTGCCAGTGTCCTTCGTTTGGGTGTATCTCCCGAAGCGTCCTTTAACCAATGGGCATGGCAACTGTTGCTAAGGTTGAAGCTTCACGCCAATTCCCAGAACCCCAAAGGGGCCTGGTCAGTCCCTGCTTTAACATCCAGCCCCCCTCCAGAGCTTACGCACTCTCCCAGCATGCACTCTGTCATCAGGGCTGTAAAAGCAGGCATTCCTATTGGATGTTACTTGTCTGTCACCATGACAACAATGGGACATAGGTTTGTATTGTTTCACAAACTGTTCAGAGTTGATTACATGTATAGTATTCAAATTAAGTTAGTCTGTGTAATTTTATAGTCTTGAGAACTTTTGTTCGGATGGTGTTGACTTGTTGAAGAGCCTGATTCAGTCTCGCCAGCTGAAAGCTGCTGCACACATTCTGGATAACATTTTACCACCGACATACCCTCTCAGCTTCTACCTGCTCAACAACTCTCAGTAAGACAGAAACATGAAATTAGAAAAATGTATACGAGAGAGGTTAATTATAGCATGTGTCATTTCTCCAACTTTTATTTACACCAGGTTTGTAAGTTGTATCCAGCTGTTCTTACAGTACGACAGTGTGTGTCCTCAAGGCGTGACGCAGCAAGTCACTCATCGGGTGGCCCCCCTCCTGACCGGAGCCACATATGGAGACAACATTCGACTGCTAAACAGCATCATTACGGTTTGTCACCTTGAACCGAGCCTTTTGTCAGTGCCTTATCTGCAAACTAAATGACCCTATCAAAACTTTGTAGAAAACGGGTTATTCTTCAAACCAATAAATCTATGAATTGGAATTTTTCAGAATCATATTGTGGAGAGCTCCCTTCCCAGTCGAGTTGGTGTGGCAGCTGTCCTGGAGTTTTGGGTCCGGATTTTGATTCAGCAGAACTTTTGGTACAGGGACAAAACGGTCCTCTTCCTCATGGATCAGCTCTGCTGTGCTGCATTCAAACACCACCAAGAAGAATGTGTGCAGAAACTTCTCTACCATGAACACAAGGTTGGCACTCAGTCAAATCAGATTTTAATCAGATTTTATTATTAATTAATATATTAGCAAGTCTTAGTTGTGTCACAGTTTTAGATGCAGAATCTTTAATGCTACAAGGTCCTTCCACTCTGCTGTGTAATTAAAATATTGGCACACATCACATTGGCACTGTCCAGGGAGGTAATAGTCTTGTTTAATCCTGTCTTTTTTTTTTTTTTTTTCTTTTTTTTTTTGGGCATCACATGGAAATTTTAAAGAGCCGAAAAAAAGATTTTGTATTGTTTGTGGTTTTCATACAGAATGCCTTGGGTTACCATGGAGACCGGGGTCTGTTCTCCTCTCTGGTTGACTGGATTTCTGGAAATGCCACACCCTCTTTTATTGAGGGCCAATCCCTCAGTGCAGAGGTATGTGTATTCAAAGCATCAGTATCTGAGATGTAACAGTATTTTAGTAAATGACTCAGTCATGATGGTTTGGAATTGTCATGTTTGTAGGTTTGGTTTGCTTGGCTGGTGCTGAACATGGAGGGTTTGTTTGAGGATGAATCTCAACTGAGACGTTGTGTAGAAAATGAGCTCCTCTCAGACGTCAACATTTCCCCAGAACAGGCTTTAAAGGTATACAGAAAAGTATCTTACAGTATTACAGTACAAGAACAGAAATCTATTTCAAAGATCAGATTAATACATCATGTTGTGGAGTTGTATTGTTCATAATCATAAATACTGCATATGGTGATAACATCGTGTTTGTGTCTGAGGTAGAAGGCACAGCAGAAGCTAAAATTGCCAGTAGCACCATCTCTGCTGAGGATGCAGGTGTATCGCTGGGCTTGTCAGGCTTTGGCCACACCACCTGATCACCCCCTCCTTCCCCTGGTTTGGCAGAAGTTCTTGCAGCTCTATCTCAGACAGCCTGGGCCTGAGTATGGGTATGCACACTTGTTATTGCTAGCCAGAGCACAGTAATGGTTAAAAAATGATTTCATGTCACCACGTCTGCACCTACGTATGTGTGTTGTCCATTAGGCTGGCTGCAGGTGGATGTATTGGCCGAAGGTTCTTCCAAGCCTCTTCTCAGGCAGCTCTACTCAGAGAGCTTAGACAGAAAATACAGGAGGTGTCTAACTTTCACCATACTGCCAGCCAGGCCCTCAGGGTCCCTCCGCCACACACACCTCCATCAGACAGCCAGGGAAATGCAAGTCCTGACAATCCTCTCCAGCCTTACTTGACGTCACCACAGCTGCACACAGAGTTGGTCAGGTATCTTTAACACACTGTACTCTCCTTCCTGACAGACAGACAGTATCAGCCTTTAGTGCGGTTTAAAAGAATTTTCATACTCACCCGACTGACGTCTACAGGTTGTTTGGTGTATTTGCTTTGTGGCTGGACGATGAGACCCTGCAAAAGCAGGAAGTGTACCTTCCCTCTCTTCCTCCTGAGTATGATCCCCACAGGCTGGCACAGGTCATGCAGCGACAGCAGGTGGGCTTCTTTTTCATGCATATTTGCATTATTTCAATAAATCGGATGTGCTAACTGGTTAATGAACTCTTTGCACATCTCGGCGCTCACACATTTACTGTAAATTTGTTCTTCCATGTGTTGTTGTAGGAACTGTGGCTGGAATTTATGGACCAGGAGCGACTGCTGTATGATGAGAAAGAGGTTTTGTCACTGTGGGAAAAGGTGCAGAGTGAACCGGCTTTCTTGCAACCTAAAAACTCGGATTTCACTGAGAAAACCAGCCAGAACAATGGTACAGAAACACAACGAATATTTTTGATCTGAAGTTTTGCACAGAGATTTCTTCTACTTCATCTTTAACACACATTGTATGCTGTGGTGTGCAGCAAGGGACCGTATCCTGTCCAACCTGCAGAACCATCCAGTACCTCGTCCTGCTCCAGAGCTCCAAAAGCAGAAGGCTCCTGTTGCTGAAATCCCCTCTGCCTGCCTCACTGACTCGAAAGCCGCTGCCGATCTAATACAGACAGACCTCAGTATCCTGCAAGAGCAGGCTAGGTACATCTCTATATGATCAGCTGCACACAGTCTACTTATACATACAAAGAAATATATATATTTGTATGCCTTGTTTTCTAGAATTGCAGTGGCATGTGAAGCCCAGCAGGTGGCATTAGAGCAGGAGTTACTGGAAAGCCTTCCACTGCTTTATAAGAACCAACCAGAGCAGGTCACCATGGCTCTGGAATGTAAAGGAAAGGGAGGACAGCCATGCCAGGGAGCTGCAAACATCAGTGTCACTGTATGACAAAGAAAAGTGAATTCTATGTCACTGACTGTAGTTGTTATAATGTCCTTTCTGTCCTCTATCCTTGTATTTCCTGTAGTGTGAGCGGGTCCAGAGACAGGAAGCAGTGCAAACTCAGATAACTTCACTGTGTAGGGACACCAAGAAGCTCCAAGCGGACTCAGTAGCCCCCCCACCTCAAAGCCTGGCCCAGGCTGCTGTCCACACGGAAAATTTTATCACGTCAGTCTCGGCGTAAATATAAGGCTACATATCAGAGTAAATTAAAAATTGGATATTTTGTCCCACACAATTGTTCTCTACATGAATAGTGCTCTGGTGAATATGTACAAGGCGCAGAAATCTCCAGCAGCGCAGCAGGTGGGAGTGATGGCCTTCTACTTGGTCGTCGCTTATGTTTGCGAGGACACACTGAGACATCCTCCAACACGCCAGTACCTCTCCTCATGTGTGGAGATTCTGGGACAGGTACACACATGCGAATGCATATTATGGTCCTCACTGTAAACTCAGCCCTGTCTTGGGCAGTAAAGTGCATATACCAGTTTTCTTACATTTCACTTTCATACTTTATACCAAGGTGTTCATACAAGGCAATGCAGATGAATGTAGCGGTGTTCTGAGGACCATCCTGGAGCAAAGACGCCTTTGTCCACTCATATCGCCCTTCTTCACTCCCAATTCTGCACCCAATCAGCTTGTCTCTCGCTATCAAGATGTGGTGACATCTTTAGACCTCAGCAGTGCTGATGTTATATTCATGCTGCTTACAAAGGTTAGCGAGGAGTCATGCAGCAAACTAAATAGTTATGATGAACTAATTCAGTTTGAATGCCCAATTCATTAACCACATCTTTCTGTTCTTGCAGTTTGATTTGTCGCAGTGGTTGAACGAAACCCACCCTGTGTTTTCGGAAAGAACGCGCTTGCTGGAGTTGGTTCACGGAGCTCTCTGTGTCTGCGGTCAAGACCCTGAGCCTGAACTTCTTCTACCTTTTCACCTGTTTACAAAACACTGGACAGGACTTTTACGCTACCATTTTCCCGACCATTACAGCGATTGCCTGCGGCTCTTAATGACCAGTAAGTGTGTGTGTGTGTGAGGTCTCACTTTTCATACCTATCAAATATACATATACAGCTTGCGATCATTACGTGTGTTCATTATCACTTGTAATTTCTTTTAATCAAATACTCCAACATCCTCAGGCTCTTCAAATCAGTTACTGAGTCCAGAATGCTGGAAGGTGACCCTACGCGTGCTTGGGTGTTTACCACCCACCCGCCAAACCAAGAGCAAAGCTGAACAGACCCATGGCAGCACTGATGCCACCGGTCGTGCAGTTGGACCCTCCTGTTCTCCTTACAGATCCAACATCAGCCTTTCCCCTCAGCAAGTAACTACTGAGTTTAACCTTAAACATGTAGTCTTTCTATAAATAAAAGGTTCAATGCCTAAGTACTGTCATATGTTGCTAACAGGTAGATGAGACGATTGATTTTCTGAGTGACTACTTTCTCCGGAGTCGTCTTGGTAAGCCAGAGCTTCGCAGCTTCGGCCTGTACTCAGCCTGGACTCCCTACATGAGTGAGGTCGTTTCCCTTTGGGACCATTTGATCGGCTGCCTGATCAACATGCAACTCAGCAGCTGTGCCAGAGAGTCGGTGGGCAGCGGCAAAGTAACCAAGGGTAACCGCTAAATGTCATGTTTGATGATGAAAGCTAATTTAGACTACATGTCCGTGGCTGATGGAGTTATTTTTCACCACAGCTCTACAGGACCTACATAGTAAGATTGTGAATTTATTCAAACCGTGGATCTTTCCCCTGGACACTGGTGATAGCGGGTAAGCATCTATATTTCACTGAGATAGGCCCAAAAGAGAAGAGAAGCAGCAGATTCCAGTATGAGCTTTGTTGAAACATTGAAGCGGCTGTTTATGATGGAAAAATTCACCATGGCTGTTTCTTTTGTCTCAGTAATCTGAAGTGTTACCCGTGGCTGGAGACTGAAGCGAGTGCAGCAGGGTGTCTGGTCAGCCTATACACTCAACTCACTGAAACGCTGCATCACAAATTCAGAGGTGGGTGTGAGGCCAGCACCCCTGTGTTTAGTGTTTAGAAGTGCTGTTGTGTTTTTTGATGTGCTGTAGAGGTAAATTTAAACTGTGTGTTTGTGAATTGCAGAACGTCTGCTGCCTGGACAGAGAGGTGCGCTGTGGCTGTGTTTGATGCAGTACTGTGGGAGCTGCACTGCTCCCCGTATGCCCGAGTACCTCCTCTACCTGTACCACACACACCTCCGCAGCCTGCCCTGGAGGCACCTGCACCCCGACACGCTGCTAATGGAGCAGCTCTTCAATGTGAGGCACCCTGCATCACCTAAAACCCTGACACCCCCAACACTGCACACTGGTCTAGACACGCAGCGCACAGGCGAGCTTGTTGATTTCAAACTTGGATCCTTGCCTGCTAGTTTCTATTATTAGCTCAGCTTTCTGTACAAAAAGTCCCAACATCCCATTCCTGGAAGTAAGCTGTCTCCGGTATACCCAGATTAATACACAAAACATAAAATATCTGGAATTTTCGTGTCATTCCCTCAAATTTTGGTAACTGTACAGGCTTGTGAGGGAATATTAAGCAAGGAAAACTAGTTATATTCATTAGTTTCAGGCAACTAGAGATCTGTTACTTTGTCAGTTATAAATAATCTGTGATCACATGAGATGATTTTTCCTGTGTCTCCAGGTCGAGAGAGGAAGTCCCAAAAGCTGCTTTCTGTATCTGGGAGAGGTGTTATGTGAGGTTAACTGGCTCAGTGTGCTGAGTGACCACTTCCAAGTACCTCCCCTGTCAGCACCATGTCCAGCATCACCACACACCCCCAACGAATCACAAACGATGTTAGTCTACCTTTTACACATGCTTGTTTTTCTAGCAAAGGAGGAACAAATGCTGAGTCGAAAGGTACGTCCGCACTATGGCACTTTACTCCTGGATCCAGGATTTCATCCTTGTTTGTCTTTCATTCATTAATTATTGGTGCCTTTCTTTCCTGATCAACCTCCAGGACTCCCCTCTATTCAGTCTTTTGGTCCAGTCCACTTCTCTCCCCTGCCACCAAGTGGACCTGTCCAACTACCAGGGCATTCTGGGCTACGTCAGCACCCACTATCCTGCGTCTTTGTTACTCTCTGGTGATTCTGCACCTCAGCTGCTTCTGAAAGTGCTGCGTAGCGCCGCTGGGCTTCATCACAGTGCTAATGAAGTTCCAAACACAGTGAGATAACACAGTCCTGCTTCTTTTGCAAGTCAGATGACAGTTTTATTAATGCCCCTTTTAAATTTCAACCGTACATTAACGTTGGGTCAGTCTCCCCGATGCTGGTTACTGTGTAGCTTTTTACACCCTGATCATTTTAAATATATTAAGAGGAGCTCTGATGTTGAGGAAAACATATATACAGCATCTGCACGTGCACAGCTCTTAGTGGCTACCTCACGTGTACACGTGGGATGCTCAGAACTCTCGCATCATTAATTTGAATGAATTTAGCGTTCTTTGCCATCTATTTAATGCTCAGCCAAAATACTTATATATCCTAGTTGATGACCAGAGTGTTCCAGCTTTAAGACAGTTTTACATTTACAGTATTTCAGAAATTCATGAATGAAATCTAGTTTTTTCTACCCTGCTTTGGGCAGGAAGAGACTCCGAAGGCTGGAGCGTATGTGTGCTGGTGTGTCCGGACTCTGGTGACTCTGGAACAAGGAGGCGACATCAGCCTGATCGATCTGGAGGCTCAGCTGGAGACACTGCTAGAGGGGGTCGTCACGTTCAACCCACCAGGTGGCGTCACCTCCCCCACTGGCTCAGCAGCGTAGCTCAGCTCGGCTTGTAACGATTCCTGCTTTCTCCTCCACAGAGACCGGGTTGGAGCAGAGGCACATGGCGTTCTGCGGCCTGTTCAGCGACACTCTGGCCTTACTGAACGGAGTTGGGGTTTCCACAGGAGAGGCACTTGTTGCCCGAGTTATTACCTGGCTGGATCGGAAGGGGAGGGGCTTTCCGATTCTGCCTCTTCTTACAGCTTGCTCCCGCTGCCTTGCTTCTGTACGGCATATGACACGTATCATGGAGGCATGCATCACAGCGTACTTCAACCATGGTAACTAAGGTTGAGGGTTTTTGATGGGCTTCATCTGTTTAAACAAAACTTCAAGCTATTTTTCTTAATTTTTGTGGTTTTTTTTGTGTCAGTTGAGCAGGAGTCTTTAGGTTGGGGGCCTGTGTTGGCGTCGTTGCAGGTGCCCGAGCTCACTGTGGAAGACTTCCTGTCTGAAAGCCAATCGGGAGGCAGCTTCTTGACGCTGTATGCCTTCATTCTGCAGCGCCTCAACACCGAATACACAGCAACCAATGAGAGAAGGATTCTGGCCCTGATTAACACATGGACCAATCAGGTCTTTCCTAGGTTTGAACCTCCTTGTGTTCTTACTCACTTTCCTCTTTTTGGTGTGATGTAAACAAGTATATATTCATATTGTTCACTAGTTAAGGCACCTTATCTCAGGGAAGCAGGGCTGTCATTTGTTTGCCACACTTGTCTTGTTCATATGTCATCCAACCTTAGATTCAATCTTCCACTCTAAATCAAGTTAGCACGTGGGCGTGTGTGCTTTGCGACTGTATTGCGACTGTGTGTCGTTTTTTTACCGGTGGCCCAGCGGTCCAGGTGATGAAGCCAAACTGTTTCTGTGGTGGCACAAAGCGCTGAATTTGTCAGCAGAGCAGCTGCAGCCACAGTCGGGCCAGACTGACGTGTCAGGAGTCGTCATGGGTCTTCAGAGGCTGGGAACCAGACTGCTTCAGCTGGGTGAAGAAAGACTGAACTCAGGGCTGCTGGGAGCCATAGGCCTGGGAAAGAGGTCTCCTCTTTCTAATAGGTACATTCATCTGGATTGGATCGGAACGCTTACGCGTATAGGTGGAAATGACAGATGAACCACTCATTAATGTTTGTAATACAGTTTCAGGGTGGTTGTACGCGGTCTGGCAGCATTCCTGTCCGTTCAGATCCCATCAGAGAAAGAGATTAGGCTCCAGCCCACCAGTGACTTGCAGCTCTCTGCAGAAGCACAGCAAGTATGTAACAATCTCTGCAAATATGGTCTCTCCGTTTTACAGTCTGCAATTATTTTCTGAAAATAACTGCACGTTCCTGCAGACCTTGGGGATGCTGGAGGCCATGGCCAGCAACAAGCAGTACGCTGACTTAGAGGAGTCTGTGAATAAAGCTGTCCAGTTCATCCATTACCCAGGACACTGTCTCAGAGATGGCCCCCGACTGCTGGCCCTGTTAGCCAATCTCCTGTACCCTGACCTCAGATACCTGCACATTATCCATTAATGTGACTTTCTATTTATGCTGGAGGTCACAGAGGACGTCTGCCTTCAGTGACCAGGAAAAACTTTATGCACACCCTCCTCCCACCCCCCCCATCTTGCTGGAGCACAATTCCTTCGCCAGTGGTGAATCCATTTTTTTGTTTAGCATTATTATTATTATTATCAGCGGTGTGGACTGGGTGCTGATCAGAGGAGGCTGCCTTTTGTGAAAAAATACAGGCTTTGTTGTGTTCACTGAAGTGTTATATAAAATAGGCTAAAAGAAGACAAATCTTATTCGCTACCCTCTGCTCTAGGTATGTTCACTATGACTATTCTCATCTATGCCTTCTTGTTTCATATCAGTTTTTGTTTGATTCTTAAATTAAGAGGACATTGCACATATTTATTGAAGCGAAATTTATGTACAGTATCAGTATGAAAAGTATGGTTGGAAGGGTCCACAGATTTAAAAAAAAACAAACAAAGCTGGTTTTGGTGAAGTACAGTAGTTCTTACAACATCAAATCTCCCACTTTTAGCTTTTTAGAGGAATACAGAGGCTGCCTGAAAGAACTGATCATCTTAAATAGGAACTGAAAATGTCATTTTTTTATGTCCAGCCTTAAGTGATTTCCTTGTTCCTGCCAAAGACCTGTTTTAATCATTCGCTCAGTTTTCTTTAAATCTTCTCGACTGCGTACTTGTTTCATCCGTCTCTTGTTTTGATTCAGAAGCTGCCGTCGGAAAATAAACACGCACGAGAGGCAGCGCTAAATACCACGTGCAACGGGCCACATCACTTGCCTTCCTTATAAAGTCATGTGGAGTCTGTCACCAGTGTGGATGATGTTACCAAAACGGTAAAACCCAGTGCCAAACTGAAGAAAACAAGCGAAAATACAGTTTGCCGTTTAGATGTTACGGCCGCGAGTTCATTACTTGAGTCGCTCTGTGCCATCTCGGTAATAACCCGGCTGCTGTACTCCTGCAGCCCCAAGCTGTTGCCTGTGTTATGAGGTGTAAATGTCATAACCATTTTCTTTTATGTGAGTCAGTGATCAGGAATGGGGCTCCGCTGGAGTACGGAAAAGCATAGCAAGGCTTCACACCAGAGACTTTATTCAATAAAGGCAGCTAAATATCTTACAGCTGGGTTTTAGCAGCCACATGGAGCCTCTGATCGCAGGAAGATTGGTCTGAACATCCTGAATGAGAGGTAAAGAAGTACTTCCAGAACCCCCCCCCCCACCCACATTCTTCATACATAATGCTGCAGAGGATCAAGCTGAGATTAAAGCCTGTTGTGACAAGCAAATAACTTGATTGTCATCTGCATGTTATTAACTAGGTGCACGCTAAAATACAATGTGTCGTTCCAGTATGCTCCACATCACAGTTTTTTTTTCACAGACTTGAGGGAAAAAAAGGGAAGGAGGGTGGAAGTTTGAAGGTGTGACGATGATGTGCTCACATAACATAAAGCCATTATCCTCATTTGACACCACGTTCATCTGGGAGACAACCTCACTTAAGGTAACGGTGGTCTCTATGGTTACAGGATGGATGGAAGCGAGAGAGGAGAAAAGAACAAAATGTTCCGCCTGTTAAAGAGGAGGCGGTGGGAGACACACGTGGACACGACTGCCTGCCTGTTTCTCACACTTAACCGCTAACAATGTCTGGTTTATCTTCTGAACCACCACCACCCCTGTCTGTCACCCGTCCAGTCACCTCTCTATTCTCCCTCCATCCCTCGGTCCATGAAGCGCAACCCAACTCGAGCGTCTGTGTGACAGGCAGACATTACCACCAGCACGGTAATCTCAGTGTGTGTCCATGCTTGGATTATTGTTTCAGACACATCACTGTCTGCCAGATTCCTTTGTCACTATGGCAACCAATCATCAGGTCAGAAATAGTTGTTGTAAGGTTGTTGGAAAGCACACTCAGCACTGGAGCAGTGTGTTTTACTCTTCGAAACAGTTTTGATACAGCTCATCTTTAACCAAGGCACTTTATTCACTCTGGAATTAGGTCTTTTAACCTTTGACTCAGTTGTCTTTATCTGTGCAGTCTGACTTTTGTGGCAGTAATGGCCGTGTTCCAGAGTGTATCACAGTCTGGGTTGAGGGTAACACCTCAGTGCCGACCAGTTGTTCTCTTGGAACAGCTGAATCACACACTCAGCTGGACACATGGGAATGTCTGCTTTCTCCTTCACTCTGACTTCTCTGCACAATCCCATTGTTTTGGACCTTTAGGGTGTGTGCACGAGAGCAAACACACGCACACACACACACACACACACGTGTGTATGTGTGAGTGTGTGTGTCAGACAGACTCCTCCACTGAGAACACCCACGTTTCTCGCACCTCTCCACCGGGTCGGTAGGGGATGGTGACTCAGGCTTTAAAATGAGTCTTCATTTGTCTTCATTCCGCTTCTCGCTTCAAACGGGCACAACTCCCTGGCCTTTCAAAAAGTACTTTTTTGTGCGGTAAAAAGTCATCAACAGTGACTCAGACCTCAAGTGGTGATATAAATGTCGCGCGCTACGTGCACACTTCTGGAACATTTGGCCTTTGCAGAGAAGCAAAAGTCTACAGAGTAAAAGACAAACACAAACCACTGAACTCTGAGTTTAGGGTTGTTTATCAGGCAACTTTAAGCTTTGCTGTCTCATTTTACAGCACTTGAACGCACCACAGCCTTGATGGAGCTGTGGTGCGACCTGTAACCTTTCTCGCAGCAGGTTACAGGTCGAGGTTGGGGTATGTAGCATTATTTTTGGGATGATCGAGTGTGCCCATTATTGTTGTTTTTTAATAAGATTAGTTAGTGTCAATGAAAATATCTTAAATGTGTATTTGTGGGGGGGGACACAGGAGAAGCAAACATATGATCCGCAGTTTAACCTGAACCCAGACCCTGATGGCAGACAGTTGTTACAAAACGTCGTCTCGAACGAAATTCCCAACTTTTCCTGGCGGATCCGCGCGTGTCAGCGGAGCGACAGCTGCAGGTTGCGAGCATAGATTTATGTCCAAGCTTTTCCGACGAAACGTCAGATGCGCTCATCGGTTATTTCCGATCCGTGATCCTCGCCGCGTCCTGACGTCACTTTTATAAGGAGCCGGCGTCGGCGGAGAGGCGAACACATCCACGATGGCCGTGGGAGAGAAGGAGAGAGAAGCCCGACCGCGTTGGTGAATTCGGCTGCTCCTCGTCATTCCGGTAGGATTCTCTTTGTTTGATCCGCTTCTGTCGTGTCCCCCTGGAACCTTTTTTGTCTCTCGCTTTTCCTCACAAAGATGTCTAATCACCGGAATTTACATTTACATTAAATCTGTTGTGGGGAAACCTAAGTCATTATTATTATTATTATTATTATTATTATTTCTTTATTTTTTCTTTTCTTTATTCTTTATTTATACGATTTCTTTATTTTATTTTATGACGGGGCAGCTTGATAACAGGCAGCACAGTCAGCCAGTTTGGATCTTGCTCCGGAGCACTGCAGTGTGTCTGCTGTGTGCTGGCTGTCTCTGACCGGCTGCTTTAACCATTTCTCCACCACCCATCAGACCGTTTCCCCTTTTCAAATCACTCCAAGAGTTGCTGGTGCAGCCCCGTGGTTTTGCAGATGAAGGGGATTCCTCTGCACCCAGCATGACTCTACCTCGGTGCAGGAAATCACATCACCATAGCAACACTTTTTTTTAAGTCCGTTTCCAGCTTTAACAGTCTGCACAGGAATACACGGAGCGCTCTGCCAGGGCGGATATAGTCTGTTGCTGTGGTCAGCGTCTGAGTATTAAAAGAGCTTCTAACTGTGGCCCTGTGCTTCCCCCAATCTCGCCAGTGACCGACCACAGCTGGAGCTCGCCAGGGCAGGAAAACGGGGGGGGGGCGTCCCGGTCTGGAGAGGTGTATGATCGTGCAGGAACATGGGGAAGGACTACTACAAGACCCTGGGCATCCCCAAGGGTGCCAACGAGGATGAGATCAAGAAGGCGTACCGACGCATGGCGCTGCGCTTCCACCCCGACAAGAACAAGGACGCCAACGCAGAGGAGAAGTTCAAGGAGATCGCCGAGGCCTACGAGGTGCTGAGCGACCCCAAGAAGAGGGCCGTCTATGATCAGCTGGGAGAGGAAGGTGGGTGAGAGGGGAGGGAGGGGCTTGAGCGTGGCTGTCGAGGGGTCAGAGTGCAGTTGCTTGGATGAACTCTTAAGTGAAGTCATTCAGTAGCACCGCAGCATCTGACATGAACGACGTCACATTTCATCTCTGTTTTCGACTGTCTCCGTGCTCAAGCCCTTGTTGCCTGTTATCTTCCTGGACAACTGATGCCTCTGATACCTCTGGCCCCCAACAGCTGCTAGCTTAGCTGACGTGCCTCCGTGTGTTTTTGTTAGCGGCTAGAACGATTGAAACCATCTCTCTAGCGTGCGACATGAATGACAGCGGCTGCTTTAGTTTCGGTGCGTGGGTGTGCTGTTCATGTACATCAGTTTGTGTTTGTTTGCGTGTTGACGGAGTGACCTGGCATGTTATGACTTCCTGCAGCGGCGCTACTGTGGGAATCGTCCCACCTACGCGAGCTCCAGTCTCCACTCTGCGGGGGTCTACAGTATGATCACACTGTAGACTTCAGCAAATCTTCCTGTGGCGTCATCATTAACAGGCTACAGTGCAACATTCATGCAAAAAAAAAAAAAAAGCCGAAACAGGGAAATGCTGGCATTCAAATTCAGTCCAGAGGACACAGAAGGTCCAACGTTGCCTCTTTTTGTCTCCCAGGTTTAAAGACGGGAGGCAGCAGCTCTTCTGGTGCTCCTGGCGGCACCACACACCACTACACCTTCCATGGAGACCCCCATGCCACCTTTGCCACCTTCTTCGGCGGTTCCAACCCTTTCGACATGTTTTTTGGCTCTAACCGTGGCCACGGCCGCTCCAACGGTTTCTCATTCCACACCAACCACGACACCGACCTGGACATGGACGAGGACGACCCCTTTGCTCATTTCGGGAGACACTTTGGCTTTCCAGGGGTGGCGAACAATGGGGAAGGCCGCAGGAGGAGAGGCGGGCCTTCGGAGCGCCTGGGGACTGTACCAAAGCATCAGGACCCCCCAGTGGTCCACGAGCTGAAGGTCTCCCTGGAGGAGATCTTCCACGGCTGCACCAAGCGCATCAAGATCACGCGCCGCCGGCTGAACCCCGATGGGCGAAGCATGAGGACGGAGGACAAGATCCTCAACATTGTCATCAAGAAGGGCTGGAAGGAAGGCACCAAGATCACCTTCCCAAAAGAGGGGGACGAGACCCCCGAGAACATTCCTGCCGACATCGCCTTTGTGCTGAAAGACAAGGGGCATCCCCACTTCAAGAGGGACGGCTCCAACATCATTTACAAATGCAAGATCACCTTAAAAGAGGTGCGTAGAGCCTGTTTTTTTTCCTCTGAACTCCCTATTCTGTTTCATTCCAGCAGCCTCTGCACGAACAGAGCCTCTTTCACCGCAGTGTGGAAGAAGCAGCAGGCATGCGGTGTCCTTGTGTGACCCAGCATCCCTGCCTGTTCGACGCTGCTCTACGGCAGCACGCACGCACGCACACGCACGCACGCACACGCACGCACGCACGCAGCCAGACAGAAACAAAGCTCAGCGAGTTCAGAAGTGCACGTGGGATTCAGCGATTTGGAGGGCTTCGGCAAAGAGCCGGGTCGTCGCGTGAGGGTCGCCCCTTTTCTAACTGGCCTGAAATCAACTCCGCTGTGAGGATTCAGCTCAGGTTCTCGCAGAGTTCCAGGAGCCAACGTGTGGAACTGCATCAGACCTGCGCCGCACACCTCCCACGGCTCGCTTCTCTAAGAGGAACCAGAGGCTTTAAGACTGATGCAGCTAAAGCAGAGATGGGGGAGAGAAATGGAGACCGGGTTGGGGGGGGGGTTGTTATCTGGGGGATAGCGGGGAAGTGGGTCAGATGATTCAGTATCCAAAGCAAACACTGGCTCGTTTTTTTTTTTTTTTTTTTTTTTTTCCTGCTGCATTCTGGTTCCCTGAAGATGTGATGCTGCGGTGAAAACACAACACCGGCGAGCCAGCGACGGACTTTAGCTCAGTAACGATGAAGCCTTGTGGTATTTCCCCGCACCACGTTTGTTCCCAGCGGCTTATTTAGAGTTGCTCTTCTTCATGAATGGCCCAAGTCGCAAATTGCTAATTAAAAATATGAATAAACCCCAAATACTGAAGTGCTTAATTGGGCTTCATTGCTGGTCTCAGAGCTCTATCTAGTTTGGGCACCTGGGACAGTAATTGTAACACTTCCAGTATGTGGGGACACTTAAGCCGGTCTCGATGTGCGTTTCTTCTTGTCAGGCTTACGTAATCAGTGGAACCTCAGCTCGGCGGGCATCGTGTATCCAGCGTCATGGCAACCCGTCTCTGTGTTTGTGGGACCGGCGTTGGTGAATGGAAGCGTTCATAATAGCAGGATGAGCGCTCGGGGGGCTAAATCACCCTCCAGTGTATGTGGAGGCTGATGTCATGGCTGGAAAACTCTGCCTGTCCTCTGAAGCAGCTGCGCAGGTCAACTGTCCATCTGTGTTGCTTTAAAAAAAAAAAAAAAAAAAAAACGCCAGACAAGACAAGAAAATCCTCCAGCAGTCCGACAATACTGGTGACAAACCGACAGTCACGCACCAGTGCAAGTTTGATAACGAGGGGCCCGTTTGCCTTCACAATGTGGACTCACAGAGGGAAAAATGTTGATTAGTACTGAAATTCTTACCATAAAATGCATAAAAACCCTAATGTCCTTTTTTTTTTCCCTGCTTTATTTTTAATGTGCGTGTCTTGTAGACACGACAGGTTCCAGTGTCTCGGTGTCCCCTTTCATTTCCATGGCAACGGTAGCAGATTTCAGACTTCGCATCGTTTCATCAAACATCAGCAGATTAACTGGGATTGTGCCAGTCCTTCCTGTTTGCACAGTGGTGTTCCGTTTCAAACTTTCTCTCCTTTTCCCACTCTTTGGGCTCGAGGTTGTGCTTCTGCCTCTTCCCCGTGCCTGATGGTAAACTGGTAACCTTTATTATTTCATTCACCGGAAAGTTCATTCACAGAGGAGAGGATTTTTTTTTTGTCCACTGTGATCCTGGTGAGTGGAGCTCCGTGGAAAGCCTGTGAAATCGTGATAGGTTGACAGGATTAATTTAGTGCCGTCTACACACACAGTTGATTCATCGGGCGCTGTGACAGGGAGATGAAGTTGTGTGTGTGTGTGTGTTTGTGTGCATCAGCTTTCTTATGCCAGCTGATTTGACAAGCCCTCTAAATATTTACGAACTCTGACGCTTCCGGCTGCTTCATTAGCCTTTAGGAATGTGACTGTTGCTAAAAATAGTCCCCAGCGCAGTTGCCCCTTAAACAGACACACACGCATGAAGAGTATAGTCGGTCTCCACATGCTCAGGCTGGACTAACATGGGTTAACCGAACTCATCTGACTTCCAGGAGGCTGATAAACTTCATGTTTGTAGCTGACGGGAACATGGAGCCACTGACATCTTCTCGGCTTTGGCATTTAAGAGGTTAACCCTTTGCATCTCCTCTCCAGGCTCTGTGTGGCTGCACCGTTAGCATTCCCACACTGGAAAACCGCGTCATCTCCCTCCCCTGCCACGACATCATCAAGCCGGGGATGGTGAAGCGACTCAGGGGGGAAGGCCTGCCTTTTCCCAAGAACCCATCACAGCGCGGTGACCTCATCGTGGAGTTTTCCGTCCACTTCCCCGACAGGATCCCTCCTCAGTCCAGAGAGATCATCAGACAGCACCTCCCCCAGTCGTAGGAAGAGCCTGCCGAAGCCCTCCGCCGTCACTAACCCTGGACCCAGACCAATCTGCCAGCTGAGGCCCGTCCGTGTGGAGGCTCCTGTGTGTTGATGCGGCGTTGAAGGGACTCGTTCCTGTGAGCATTTCAGTGGGAGACGGGGGCAGATTTCCACAATCAGTTCTTGTTTCAGGACTGAGAACACTTAGAAGCACCTGGAATCAGAGCGTTTATGCTCAATTCTTAATGTTTTGCTTTGTTTTTTTTTTTTTATAGATTTATCAGTAGTTGTTTCATGCTGTCATTATAAGCTGACGTCTGAGAGATTTTATTTAAAAAACAAAACAAAACAAAAAAAACTTTGCCAATAATCTTTTAAAAGTCTAACAAAAGGCGACCTGGAGAGTACCAGCAGCTTCAGAGCATTCACCGCTGGCTCACAACCCCGCTTTTTCCAAGCAAACTCGCTGAGAAACCATCACGGTGACGCTGTTCACGGTTTAGGCAGACCGTATGTTTTAGCTGTCCATCCATCCATCCATCCATCCATCCATCCATCCATCCAACTAACTTCTTCCGCTTATCCAGGGTCGGGTCACGGGGGCAGCAGCCTAAGCAAGGAAGCCCAGACTTCCCTCTCCCCAGCTACTTCGTCCAGCTCTTCCAGGGGGATCCCGAGGCGTTCCCAGGCCAGGTGAGAGACATAGTCCCTCCAGCGTGTCCTGGGTCTTCCCGGGGGCCTCCTACGAGGCGTTCGGGAAGCGTCTGGGAGGCATCCTGACTAGATGCCCGAGCCACCTCATCTGTTTCCTCTCAACGCGGAGGAGCAGCGGCTCCTCCCGGATGGCAGAGCTTCTCACCCTATCTTAAGGGAGAGCCCGGCCACCCTACAGAGGAAACTCATTTTGGCTGCTTGCACCCGCGATCTTGTTCTTTCGGTCACTACCCAAAGCTCATGACCATAGGTGAGGGTAGGAACGAAGATCGACCGGTAAATCGGACCGGTGCAGAGTCCGCATGACTGCAGACGCCGCACCGATCCGCCTGCCGGTCTCCCGCTCCATTCTTCCCCCACTCGTGAACAAGACCCCGAGGTACTTGAACTCCTCCACTTGGGGCAGGATCTCCTCCCCGGCCCGGAGGAGGCACTCCACCTTTTTCCGGCTGAGAACCACGGCCTCACATTTGGAGGCGCTGATTCTCATCCCGGCCGCTTCGCACTCGGTTGCGAACCGATCCAGCGAAAGCTGAACTGATGAGGCCAACAGGACCACATCATCCGCAGAGAGCAGAGACCCCGATCCTGAGGTCACCAAACCGGACCCCCTTAACACCACGGCTGCGCCTAGAAATTCTGTCCATAAAAGTTATGAACAGAATCGCTCATAGCTGCACGGGCAAATCTGGAAACGACAATCAGACACTGTAATAGATGGGTGCTTTCCTGTTGTAGCTGCGCTGCTCCTACGGACTCCCGGTGCCTTTGCCCACATGAAAAAAAATTGTACCAGCCATGTGAAAATGTACAATGTTCACCCAGAATTCAGGGTGGCGCTCTTGGAAAGCAATATAAACCCCCCTAATCCAAGCATTTTGCATGTGAGCGAGAAGATTTTATTATTTTTTTTTTTTTAAGAAAAAGAAATTTTGTCTATATGCTCCTTTGAAGTGCCACACAAGCACAGGTCAGACGTCCCAGAGGAACGGAACCGTCACAGTTAATGGACGTCTCTGGGAATCCCAGCTTTGTTGTTGATATTCTGCTTTCTGCCATGTGAAGGCAACGTCTCGGTGCTACTGTGATCGGTGCCAAAAGTGAACCTCTGGCCGTCTGCTCTTTTGGGGTGGGTGGGGGGGGGGGTTCTCATTTTATGATTAAACAGTGCGTCTGTAACTTGTACTTTACAGCAGCTTTATCAGTAGACCCTGTTTAGGAAACAGGTTTTGTAGTTTTGCAGCGGCTGTTGTCTTGCAGCAGTCACACCACGTACTGTACATACGAGCATGGTCTGACGGCCCCGGTCGGCCGTGGCCGGTTGATCCTACGCGAAGGAGCACGTTTGAACGCCACCTGTTTGTAAACACACTTTTAGGCCATAAACGTCAGTGGAGCATCTTTCCAGCCTGTAGGGATGCTGGACTGTGGCTAAAAACCAGAGCGCACATGTGTCTTTCAATATTTAGCTTTTTCTTTTTTCTTTTTTTTTCAAGAAATAAACCAAATGTGTGAAGTTACCAACTTTTCCATGCATATGTGTCTGTCATTTCTTACTACTCTTAGATCTGACAAATCTAAACGTAAGACAAGTACATAGGTCAGATTTATTCTCTCCACATCTGACATGTCTGTGTGATAGGTATTTGAGGTTGTGAAACGTGATTTATTTATTTATTTATTTTGCAGGTGTTGATGAGCGTATTTCTCTTGTGAAGTCATGGCTGATGGACACTGACATCATCGAGCTGCTCACATGCACGAATGATGATTAATAAGAGGAGGAAGCGTTTGTGGGAATCCTGATGGAATCTGTTGAGCTGTGCTGAACTTCACCTTTGGATTTTCGACAGGTTCCATCAGGATGACTTGCCAAAAAACAAACAAACAAGCAAACAAAACAAAACAAACAACAAAAAAAAACAAGCAGACCTCAGCCTGTTAAAGTTTACAGTGAATGTTTTGTAGGGCGCCCTGCTGTGCGCGCTGTTGTCAGATGCAGCCGCACTTATTTCCTCCAGCCCACCGCTGCCCATATTTTCTGCTGGGTCTTCAAACGTCCTTCCTGCGTGCACGACCGTTTTTTTGCACATGTCAGTTCAGCGGCTCATAAATTCTGACATTAGTGTAAATCAGTAACCAGGACTTCGTCATGGTGACCGGTCCACTTCTGCAGGGGCAGACACGGCTGCAGAAACAAATAAGGGGGCTGGGGGGCGCAAACTTTTTTAACCTACATTTATCTGAACGGTGGCGCTGTGGAGACTCCTACAGTTTTGTAATATCCTTTTCTCTCACTAACAAGAGGCAGTTTATCCTTAAATATACACGTTGCCTTCGTTCGGTTGTATTGATTGACAGCTCGGGATAGACGGTATTAAAAGAAGATGGCTACTCTGACGGAAAATATTGATTGACAGCTCGGGATAGATGGTATTAAAAGAAGATGGCTACTCTGACGGAAAAAACAAAACCCAAATAAAATTAACAGCCAACTTTGCTTTTAGTCCAATGCGTACACAGCTGACTCCGTGGGCGGGCACGGCCCCCCCAATACCCGCCCAAAGTCTGTGCAGGAGCTAAATGTAGCCACCTGACACACTTTTCTGGCACTTTCAGCTGAAACATGAGCGCCTTCATCACTCTGTCGACGGGCCAGAGGATGCCCACGGTCGGGCTCGGTACCTGGAAGAGCGCGCCCGGACAGGTATGAGCACGGTCTTTGGTCCCGGGACCGGAGTGCTTGAGGACGGGGGTTGAACGAGTGTGTGTCCATGGTTTGTCAGGTGAAGCAGGCGGTGCTGGCAGCTTTGGACTGCGGTTACAGACATATCGACTGTGCGGCTGCGTACAACAACGAGCAGGAGGTGGGAGAGGCCCTGGCTCTCAGGGTCGGAGCCGGGAAGGTGAGGAACTGGTGGAGAAAGGCGGCTTTTGATTCAGTGCTCACTTTGGATGGAGCATTTTGGTGCACCGTCTTTCCACCAGACTCTCCGTCGTGAGGAGGTGTTTGTAACGTCCAAACTGTGGAACACCAGACACGACCCCCAGGATGTCGAGGAAGCGTGCAGGACCAGCCTGGACCATCTCGGCCTGTCCCATTTGGACCTGTACCTCATGCACTGGCCAATGGCGTTCCAGTGAGCAGCCGCGCACAATACACTGATTGTATACTTGTGGTCGTTGCTTCAATTCTGTTTTTTAATATTTATTTATTCATTTGGTTTTTTTTTTTAGGAGAGGGAAGGAGCTGATGCCTCGGCGGGAAGATGGAAGTATCTGTTACTCGGACACACACTACAGAGATACTTGGGTTGCCATGGAGAGTTTAGTGGACAGAGGCCTGGTCAGAGCGATAGGACTGTCCAACTTCAACGCCAGGCAAACGGATGACATCATCAGCATGGCCAAGCACAGACCTGTCGTGAACCAGGTGGAGTGTCATCCCTATCTGTCTCAAACAGACCTGCTGTCTTACTGCCAGTAGGTAAAACCTGGTTTTCTTTGTACTAAGCTGTATCAAATGTCCTTGACTGCATGTGCTGCTGTGGTTCAGGTCAATGTCCGTGTGTGTGACGGCCTACAGTCCTCTGGGCAGTGGAGACAGACCGTGGGCCTCTGCTGATGACCCCAGTCTGCTGCAGGACCCTCGACTGGGCGCCATCGCACAGAGATACCAGAAAACACCAGCGCAGATCATACTCAGGTAAGTTAGAGGACCCTGGGTGGAAACTCGGGTGTAAAATAGATGAGATGAGTGATTTTTCTCTCACCTTGGAAGGTGGCATGTGCAAAGGGGTGTGGCGTGCATCCCAAAGAGCGTGACCCCCTCTAGGATCCAGCAGAACCTACAGGTGTTTGACTTCTCCCTGTCAAATGTTGACATGAAGCTGATTTCATCCTTCAACCGCAACGAGCGCTTCATCATTCCCACGGTGGAGGTAAGGCTCCATCACTCCTGGGAAGTCTTCCTGGACTCACTGGTGACACCACATGGCTGAAACGTTAAACATCAATTTAAATTATACCCCCCACTTTTTTTATTTTAACAGAGAGATGGGAAGAGAGTGTGGAGAGATGCAGAACATCCTCATTTCCCCTTCCACGATCCTTACTGAGTCCCCACCGTGAGGATTTAAAATTCAAGCATTTAAATTTCTAAACATTAACGCAGTTCTGATTAAAATGGTACCCATTTGTTTCATGTTCTTAAATGGATTAAATTATCAAAGCTATTTACTTCAAAATATATTTGCAAGAGAACGACCTATTTGCCATTTTAATAGTTGTTTCTTGTTTAATAGAAAAATCTGCATTTCATCATAAATCTGATGACAAGCTTGTAACTTATTGCTCTTTTTAGGATAAAAGTTTAATAATGAATAATCATCAATTAATAATCATTAATATTCCAAATATTTCAGTTAAAAAATCCTCAAGTTACTATTTATTCTCGACCTGTACTGATGAGCTCAAAAGATAAATGTCAAGTGAATTTAGACCAGTTCATCCTAAGATGACACAGGTACCATCCCTGCACAAACACCTTTAAAGATCTAATACCGAGACTTTCCTGAACCCCAGTACTGAACTAAAAAAAAAATAAATAAAAATTTCAGGCTGTGGTAACATTTGAATTTTGGAAAACTTTATTTTCAACATATCCTTGACAATACGTTAATGCAATGTTTATACTTTAAAAAGAGGAAGTCATCAGCAACGATTTCTCTCCTTTCTTATAGTCTAGCATATAATCGCACCACTAAAGTCGTTGAAGTCGGTTATATTTAGAAGGAGGCCACTCAGTAACCTTCCCACCCACCCCTCTCCTCATCAACACCAGTCACTCACCTTCCAGCTCCCAAAACCCCCACAAATATTAAAGTCAGGCCAAACAAGGCAGCTATGTACAAAAGGCTGGGGCCGTTAACGGAGCTGCGCTGCCATCGGGCTCAATGGACCAGCAGCTCAGAGTTTGTTCAGTTATCAACCACCAGTGGCTGTCAGTGAGAGGTAAATTCAGTTAGGGCCACTTTAGAGTGTGTGTGTGTTTGTGTGATCTGTGTGTGAGTGGTAGGAACCTACCACTGCAGTGAGAAGCAGTTCCTTTATGCTGGTGTTTGGGTTTAAAGTTGAGCTCCAGTTCTGATTCAAACCCCTTACAGGCTACTTTCACCGTTCTGGGAATGACAAATATGTACACCTAAAATGGCTGTTCTTAATTGCCATTTGCCAAGTGCATGTAGCCTCACCCTCAGCAATTCAGCCGACGTTAATTTGAAGTTTCACTTTAACCTTGAGGTCATCAGGATTGGTCATGGTCTATCTTGATGTGTACTTTACTGACTGACCTCATCTTCTGGTGGAATGACGGGACAAACTCGCTCAGACTTGATGATCATTTCTGCTTATTTCAAACATGAAAGGGAGGAAAAAGAGGGGAAATGATTTCTGCAAGTGGATTTCAGCTTCAATCAGTATTTCCTTAATTTGAGGGTAGTTGATTTGGCCGTTGCGATACCTTACTATGCCTAGTTATGTTCTTTGTAAATAGGCTCACATAAGCAAAAATGCATAATTTGTTTCAGTTATGAAAACAGTGGGGTTTTTTTTTTTGGAATACAATGTTTATTTTAACAGAGCACAACTGACATGCTCAGTGTAAGATTAAAGAAAATTCAATGAAGACTGTGTACAGAAATTTTTTTTTTACTGACTCGACCTGATCCAGAACTACGGTCCTCTTTGGTTCTCACCAACAGGCTACATGCTTCTCTGAGGGAAGTTTAAAAAAACAAAACAAAACAAAACAAAACAAAACAAAAAAAAAAAAAAAAAAAACCAAAAGAACACATAACAAGAACACAAGTCCTAAAAGATGGAATTGGATGAAAATTTGAACAGGTTGTGATCCCCGATGTGACCACTATGGTGAAGTGTTAGATTAAGCATAAAGGTCATCATCATTATCTTCATTAAAGACTGGACCGCTCCCAGTTCCTCCAGAGCCGTGACTTGGACCACTGCCCCCTGCAGCGCTGGAGGGAAACCTGCCAGAAGAAAAACACTTTATTCTGACAAGTCACATATTTTGTAGACGCACACGTGTCTGGTGTGACTTAGTGAGAATCTTTAGGTCACTGCTGTATTAACCTGTCATCTAGATTCCTCATGGAATCTTACAGTACCTGAATCACCTGCTGCTGTTTAACGCACAGATGTACAGAAAATCCCTGAGCGTTCAAAAACTTTAAGACAACATTTACATAACTGCAATGGCAGGGTTCCTGTATGGCCTTTAATTAGAACAGAAACTAAATGAAGATTTCGTAAAAACCTGAAACTGCCGAAGCCTCGGCTCTGTTGCAGCGTCTGTGCAAACATCTCATATTTGCGAATGTCGTTGTCACTGACGGAGCGACGAGCGAATCGCATCGCCTCTTCAAAGTGATCCTTCCTGATCTCGGGCACTGGATCATCCTCTTCCACCTCCTACAAAAGAAATAACTCAGTGTGAAAGTCAGAAATTGGAAAAAGTAATATGAAAACGTCTGTTTGCTTTAGCAGAGAGAAGAGGGAGAGGAGCGTCACTGACCATAGCCGAAGGGTTGGTCTGCCTCTCCCTCTCTCTGCGGATCTCGCTCTCGATGCTTTCTCTAATAGCCAGTTTACACGCCCGCTGGCAGATCTCTGTAAGATCGGCTCCAGAAAAGCCATTGGTCATCTTTGCCAGGAAGTCCAAGTCCACATCCTATTGAAAAAAATGTATATCAAACTGCTTAGAAACAGTTTCAGAAAACAAATTTCAGAGCCATTACACGTATACCGTCAACATTAAATCTCAACAAATGATAAAAGTTGTGACAGAAGGAAGAAACTGGTGTAAATTGTCAGTTGAAAGCCAGGTTGAAAGTGTCACCTGGCTGATGGGGCTTTTGCGGAGGTTGGCTTTCAGAATGCTTATCCTGCTCTTCTCGTCAGGCAGGGGGATGTAGATGAGCTGATCCAGACGGCCGGGTCTCAGGATGGCCGGGTCGATGATGTCTGGCCTGTTTGTGGCTCCGATAATAAAGACGTTCTTCTTGCTGGACATTCCGTCCATCTCGGTCAGGATCTGGTTGATAACGCGGTCGGCTGCTCCGCCGCCATCTCCCACGTTGCCACCACGGGCTTTAGCTATGGAGTCGAGCTCATCGAAGAAGAGAACGCAGGGGGCTGCCTGACGAGCCTGGAGGCCAGAAAAAACAAAATAAACCATTTCAAACCTGCTGGACCAATACTTCCCACTACAGCGCGAGTTCCTCTTTGACTACAACGTTCTTGCCTTGTCAAAGATCTCTCTGACGTTGGCCTCCGACTCTCCAAACCACATGGTGAGCAGCTCTGGGCCTTTGATGGAGATGAAGTTTGCCTGGCACTCGTTGGCAATGGCTTTGGCCAACAGAGTCTTCCCACAACCAGGTGGTCCATAGAACAGCACACCTTTGGATGGTGTCATTCCAAACTTGAGGAACTTGTCAGGGTGCTCCACTGGGTACTAATTTTTAACGAGGAGATATAATAAAAGATAGAAACAACTCAAAGTGTGCAGTTATTATAAAACCTGAAGAGGCTCGTACCTGAACCAACTCCTGGAGCTCTCTCTTGACATCATCCAGACCTCCGATATCATCCCAGGTGATGTTGGGCACCTCAACAACCGTTTCCCTCAGTGCAGACGGGTTGCTCTGGCTCAGGGCCCACTGCACATCCACAGTGAACATGTTTTAAAGGAGGGGCCACTATCAAACCACACACAGCAGGCCATTAGTGCTGCTTTTACCTTGAAGTCGTCCATAGTGACAGCAAGTGAGTTCATGACTTCAGCATCAATGGTCTCATCCTCAAGGTCAATCAGGTCCATCTTCTTCCTGATTGCCTGCAGCGCAGCCTCAGAGCAGAGAGCAGCCAGATCTGCACCAACATGGCCGTGGGTCTCATTAGCTACCTACAGACAACACACGTGTGGGTTAGGCTCACATGCATACACGTATGCAGACTGTCACACTGAGAGCCGTCTGAGGTTGCCAGGGAAAGAGTTTCCACAGACCTGCTCCAAGTCAACATCGTCAGCCAGTTTCATGTTCTTGGTGTGAATCTGAAGAATCTCTAATCTTCCAGTGGCATCAGGGATGCCGATGTCCACTTCCCTGTCAAAGCGGCCTGTGTGTGGAAGAGGTTCGGACACGCGTTAGATTCCATCACACAGAGCATGAATTCTGGTTGTTTTATGAGCTGTATTCTGTCCCATACATAATGAACGGTTCAATATCAATTCTGATAAAGCAACTCACCAAATCTCCTGAGCGCTGGATCGATGCTGTTGGGTCTGTTAGTGGCAGCCATGACAATGACATGGGCTCTCTGTTTCAGACCGTCCATGAGAGTCAGCAGCTGAGAAACAATGCGCCTCTCAACCTCTCCGTGGGTCTACAAAGAAAAACATGCGCCCGATGACAATTCATACATTTACAGAATATTAGCATTTAAAAGTCTTTTATCCTGTCACTGTGATTTTAGACAACATTGCAGCAGCTATTAAACACAATAACGATAACCAGGACATTATGTTCAATTACATATTTCTCTTCTCTACTATATGGGCTTTACTCAAATCATCTCGGATCCATTTGGATGGCCAGCTACAGCTTAATTTCCAAAACTTGCACCTGGTACTTTTAGCACATCCAGAAATACATGTTAGATCAGGTTGCAGTGCTGTAGCTTCTAACTGCCTGCACAAGTTCAGCTGATTTAATTTTCTAATTAAATCAGCTTTCAAAAGTACAAATTTATATGCTGATTGAGGTCAAATCATAAAAGCAAGAAAACAAATATAAATCCTGCCATTAGAATATTTGCTGGAAAAACAAAGCTCAGTTCAAACTCATTGTATTAAATCTTTGTTTTCCAAGCAGAAAAACATTCAAGACTGAAGTTAATCAGTCAACTACCGTGTAACAGAAGTGGTTCAGGTCCCTGTCTGGCAGTTGAACTCAAGGTCATCTAGAGAAGCTACCACAAAGACACTCAGCTGCTCATCTTCACACTGACCTTCTCCCTCTTAGGAGCAATAGCATCCAGCTCATCGATAAAAATGATGGCAGGGGCGTTCTTCTCTGCTTCTTCAAATGCCTTTCTCAGGTTACTCTCACTCTCTCCGGCCAGCTTGCTCATGATCTCAGGGCCTGAAATCAGACGGGACTTTTAGACAGTAGCATTTTGTATAAATCTGGAGACCAACCCCGATTCTGTATGACCCTACTAAACAACCTGGTTAGACACGTCAAAAAATGTACATTTTGCACTGCATTAATCACAGGAACATCTTATCAGCATTTTGATGTTTTTAAACTATTGTGCAACATGTAACTTAGTTTCCCTTTGTCTGATTTTCCAATTGAAATAGCTTAATTCATGCCAAAATAAAAGCAGTACAAACAGGAGGGGAGATTCTAAATCAAAAGTAAAAAAGCTGGCCAATGAGATCAAGATTAACCAGGTGTTGTCAGAAAAGACTCATCCCTTTTCAGAAAATTCTGAAGCGACTGAAATAAAAATAACAAAACTGAAACAGAAAGGATTCTCAGAGCATGGCGCAAAAAAAAAAAAAAAAAGTCATGATTGTGTAAATATTCATAACTATCAAACACACAACAGATGAAGCTACAACCAAACACATCAACCATCAAAAAAAAAAAAAAAAAAAAAACACTTTTCATACCATTAATCAGGAAGAAGAACGCTCCAGTTTCATTAGCAACAGCTCTAGCAATCAAAGTCTTTCCAGTCCCAGGTGGTCCATATAGGAGGATTCCACGAGGTGGCTGAGGGGAGAAAAAAAGATTACAGTTACATCACGTCATGTAAAATTTAAATGTTTTTTTTTTTTTTTTTCTTAGTGAAAACTGATTTCGCCCCCCCCCCCCCCCTTTATACTGGTAGTTTTATGTGGTTATATTAACTTTTGACCAGGAACAAACATGAACTTCCCTGTTTCAAGCTTTTTAACATCATCATTCTTTTTTAAAGGTCAAAACCAGGAACAGAGCTGAGCTACTTAACTGATTCAGTCTCATCAGCATCTCCCAAATTTCCAGAATGTCCAAAAAAAAGGAGCTAAAATAACTGAATAGCCCACCAAGTGTGGCGTTTCCTTGACTCATACAAATATGAAAGAAAGTTTGTGCTGTACCTTTACTCCAATGGCCTTGAACAGTGCGGGGTGTCTCAGCGGCAGTTCCACCATCTCTTTAATCTGAGCCAGCTGCTTCCTCACTCCTCCAATGTCATCATAGCCCACCTCATTCAGTGACTCTTCCTCATCCTGCATCATCAAGAACAAGCCACTTAGTTTATCATCATTTTGGACCGATTGAATCATGCACAATCTGCACCCATTACACACCTCCCTCCTGATTGGCTCTCCCTCACAATGAATGACAGTGTCAGGAGCAACGATGCAGTAAGGAGAAGGATCAGTCTCTACCACTTTAAACTCCACAGCACGCATGCCTCCTCTCACCAGGAAAATATCACCTTCACAAGGGTCAGCAATAGTTATTCCAACACAATTACATGCTTCAGAAAAATGTAAATCTGAGTGGGACTACCTTTGCGGATTGGCCTGTATGCCTCCAGAAAGTATGGCTTCAAGTAGACTTCAAACAGGTTGCCAGTGATTCCCTCTACTGTGTCATCTATGGGAAGGACGTGAATCCTCTTTCCATACTTCACATCAGGACACGGTTGAATACTGAAGGACATATCAGACTTAAAACCATTTCATAAAGAGCTGAAGAAACAATACGAGCACAAGCATCTACTGACCTGATCACATCACCCAGTCGCACCCTCAGATTGTTGCGGACCACCCTGTTCATGCGAACTTTTTCATCGGAACAGGTGTCATCAGACAGCACGATGCAGACGGTCTCCCGCCTCTTCTTTCCCTTCATCAGCACTGTGTCACCGCGAAAGAGCTGTAGCTCATCCATCTTGGTCTAATCACAACATCGATTATTTTAATTATAACATCTACAACTAAAGTATACGTTGTGAACAATAAAAGTCTACCTGCGAGAGAGAGACCACACTGTTGTCTTCATTGATGGATTCATCAACAATGAGTCTGTTGGGTCTGTTCTTTTGTTTCAGAATTGCAGTGGATAAATCATCATTTTTAGATCTATGAAAAGAAAATTTAAGCCTGACATGAAAATAAGGACAAACAACATGAATTTATCAATCCAAGAAATACCACAACAGGAAAAGCTTGGTTACACTCAAAATGAGATGGTTACAGGAGTAAAAAATAAATGTAAACCACTAACATCTTTATGTGTTTCACCCACTTGCTTTTAATTTAAAAAAAAAGTGGAGGAAAGTCAGACCGTTTGTGAAACAATTAATATGGATGATCTCTAGACAAACCAAAATATGATAGTTTCTCAATCAAAATGTAAATGACTATAAATAAAAATCAAATGCTGCGAATACGTTTTATGTTGGCAAGAGGTTGTCTGGCAACTTCTTTAATTGTCAGTTTAGTGTATCAGGTCTACAGAGAATTGGAATACGCTACCCAGCTCAAATTTCACTGTGTATTTAAAGCGGTCGAAATAAATAAAAAAAAGTACTCTCTAATATTTTTAATAGCCTTTTAAATGTACTCCAAATCTTTCCAGCAATCGTAATGACACTGGAAACTTTGTATTTGTATGTCACCAGGTCATTGTTACTAGTATTACCATAAAACAAAAACACATCCGTGGCTATATATTTCGTAATGCGAGCAGTCGGCTTAAACGGGCCTGTTGCGGTTACCAAAACGTCACATAATTACATTTACAATATAGCCACAAATACGTCACTGACAAACCAGTAATGTTAATGGGGGCCAAAAGTTACCAGAATTCTCTGGTAGTGCCCTAATAGCCCCCTTTTTTTAAGGAGTTAGCGTGCTAATGCTAATATTTCAGCTAACTGACTGGCGACCGAGCGATCCCGGATGACACAGCAAAGAATTAGAAAAAAAAACTTTGTGAGCTAGCCTCTTCAACGTGAAGATTGCAGTTACAGGACAAATTTTTACCATTTAGCACACATAATACTAGAGCTAAACACTGCTTGTGCAATATGGTTAATCACACAAAGAATAACTATATCACGACAGCCAAATACAAGCTAATTGTCAACAGAATGGGTAGAATGAATAGACTTGTCCAATTAGCCAGCTAGCTTGATGAGAAACTACTGGAGTCAGCGACCTGTCTAGTTTACCACCAGTGCGGCCAAATTTGTTAAGTGAATTAGTCACCTTTATTACTGACCATTAAGCCACACAACACCGACTAATATATTCACGGGAATGCTTTCAACAGACGGTATAAGAACCAGTGAAACAGGCCAACTTGACGATATGTTAGCATTGGCCTTGATACCATTGCTACGTGAATGTTAGCATTTGCGCAGAGATGACTCGGTTTTGTCAAGCCGCTGTCATGTAGCAGGCGAACAGGCAAATTGAACAAAGACAACAGTGTAGATAACGGCAATTATTTTGTCACACTGCGGTGTATGATATTTGACCGAATCGTCAATGCAACAAAACAAGGAAAATTTTCTAATGTCTTGATGAAGCTCCTCTGTTAGCACATTGACCAGCAAAAAAAAAAAATGAATTAGCAACCTTGCTAACTTTGGTAAACTAACACACCATGTTTCAGATAGCTATTAAATACATTTTCCAATTGAAATGAGTTCGGATTTTAGGAAATGAAAATTGTACTTACTCCCCTCCGGATGCCATGGTCGTCCCGACTGGATTACAAATAATAAATAAAGAAAATTCTAGCTAATAGTTTCAGCGCTTGAACCTGTTCTGGTTAATGGACGTTGTGTGCTAACACATTAAAAAGCAGCAGTTCCGTGCTACGCTTTATGCCCATACTGCAAGCTGGATGCACCCTTCCTTTTGATTGGCTGAAACGCTGTCCGTCAAACCAATCAACAAATCAAAAATCACAGAGGTTATTGTCTACGAGACTGGTCTGGAAATGTGACCAGTTACAGATGTGTGGGGCGTTGCAGTTTTTGGTGCTTCTCCCTTATTGGTCAGATAAACTATCACCAAGCCTCTGACAGCCCAATTACCGTGTACCGCGTCGATGCTTTAAAATCGCAAATAAATCACCAGTTTAACTTTGAATTTAGAGAATATTTAATGTCAGTGTTTTAAAGGAAAAGTTTATTGATCAGATGCATATAATTTTAGTTCTAATATATAATTTTAGACTCGTGTATCAGGAGATGCGTTTAATCTGAAGATTAAATCTAGTGATTTACTTTTGCCTCACCAAAACAAATATTAAATAAGCAATTTTATGGTTGACTATTAGCATGTCCTCATCTGATCTTCAAACTGATGGTGCCTATTGGGCCTGTGAATTTTTATTATTGTTTTATTTCGATCTAGTTACTGAATTTTGGACTTAGGTGTTTTGAAGTAATAGGATCTTTACATTATGATGTTATTTTTGAAAAGTTCTCTCTTTTCTGAGTGGTTCTTTGTACTTGGATTGCTTGAAAAATACCATTAGTGTCTCTAAATTCTAATGTTTGTCATGGATTGAGTAACTGTATCCAAAAACAAAACACACCATTGTATTTACGATAGTTCACATTCTCCAATATACAGTACATGTGTATAAATATTTCATATTCTATAAAATATAGCATATCATACAGCCCAAGTACAGAACTTGGGACAGCTCATCCTGTTAGTAAGTTATAGCTGTGGCTATCTAGGCTGAAATGGTGGGGGGGTTAAGTTCCTTTATTCTGTGGCGCAGCTCTTCTGAATCCAATACAGGCCCAGACTGTGGTTCCAGGAGGTACAAAGATACCCTTCTGCAACACAAAATGGTATGCATTTGTTATATGATATCTGGGTTGTGATTAAAGGAAAAAAAACAAAGGCTGAGGCTAATTTTCTCAAAACAAAGTCTATTCCTTCAGTGCCTGGAGTGAACGATACGGTAGAAGACAGAACAGCCCACAGATTTAGTGAGAACAGTGACTTTTGAGAATGGCCGTCTTACTCGGATGAGGATCGTGTGGCAAAGCTCCACATCTTTTCCCAACAGGCGGCCGCTTCTTGTCTCCTGCCAAGCCTCCACAGCGCCTCACCACGCCACAGCCCTGCCCCCACATAGTCTGACACAACACACATGAAAAGAAATGTTACACACGAACCAAGGCCAAAAACACTCACTGCTCAAATTGTACTGGACCGGCTTGTAGTGGCCTGGGATTCAGATGCCTCAATTTATATTCCTGCAAATTACCCCATAATGCAAAACCTTGAAATTCTATTGTACGATATCATCTTTGGGTCTGTGGGAAATATAACTCAGATTAATGGAGGGCAAATTTACTGCAGTTTTGGTTTACGCTGGTTCTACGATTCCAGGGATGGCAGGACACTAACTATAACTAAGGTTATAGACCACACCATAGATAAAGATGTAACACATAATGTTACATCATTATTATTGATCAGATGCATATTATTCACACTTAAAGCTCTGCTATACCTGGTAATGCATGCAGGCTGAGTTGCAAGTCTCTCAGTGCCTCTCTCAGTTGCTCTGTCTGTAAGAAACTGATGCCCCTTCCAGCTAATGAAAGCCCCTTCAGCCTCTTTAGGACAGACAGATGTGTTCCACACTTGGCATCCACATCCGCATCAGGGATCTGTGGAGGGCAACCTGTACGTTAAAAAAATAAACAGAATAAGGCATACAATGCAAGAGTAACAGTACAATGTGTCAAATGGGTACATTTTCCCAAAGAAAACGACAAGCCGGCAAAATGCTCACCTCTCTGTTTAAAGTGCACCCTGACCAGGAGGTTGATGCACCTGGATGGCAGAGTACAACCCTGAGTCTTAAAATAGATATTAATCAGATAAATAAAGATGATTCCTTCCCACATACCTCGTGTAGTGAGTCACAGCCTGTTTCCAGTCTTTCAAGTGTGTGTGACAGTGACCCTGGAGCAGGTAGGCAGCTCCAGTCCACAGCAGCATCTTCATCCTTTCATCCTCCTTCGTAGCAACAGCGCCGGCCTCCGTTTCACCCTTTTCTTCTTCTTCCTCCAGCACCAGCTTCTTTGGCAGCAGTTCCAGCGTCAAACCGATGACCTCGTCACAGAGAGCCATGCAATCAGCAGGCCGCTGGGCCATGAGCAAGGCAGCACCCGCCTCCAGGTAAAACTCAGGCAATCTCGGGAGGGGAGACACTTCAGCCTGCATCTGAGATAAAGCGAGGAGGAGAAGGAGACTATATCAGACATTAAACAACTTGATATTGGTTCCTGTTGGTGTGTTAATTCTTACGGCATACTGATCATCAGAGTGGAGAGAAGCCAGCAGGTCCAAAAAATATTCCACTCCTTCCAAGACCCTTAAAAAAACATAAATATTTTCAGTGCAGTGTTTCACATCTGTTTACCATTCTCAAACACGTTTTCTGGGTTTTTAAAAGTAATTGCAATAAACAAGAAAACCTCAGAGGTCCACATTGGTGTTCTCACCTGCCTTGGAGGACACACTTGTGGGCCAGACAGTGAAGGACAGAGAGGGAAGAGGGAACCGATAACAGGCTGTTCAGTGATCGGCTGGACAACAGTGCGGATGGTGGCAAGAAAGGAGCGTCGGCCAGGCTGGATTCCGTGGTAGAAGGCATCATCTGTGCGGCAAAAGTAGGATCATACTTAAGTATGGTTGGAAAAAGGGATTTCTCAGTATAACTTATCTGCATCTTTTGCCATCTTCCACTTCATGCTGAGTGTATGGCTGTAGTGTTTGCTTGTCTTACTCACCGAGTGCAGTAACCGAAGGGCTTGAATCTCAGCCTGTGTGTTGCCCAGCGTTCTGTAAACAAGTATGCTTTGGTACAAAGCGCACACACACTGCGGGTCTGTCTCCAGAGCCTCCTTATAACAATGAAGGGCCATCTGAGGACACTTCTGTGGGTAAATGCAAACATGCATTTCTCTCTATATGTCTCAATAAGACAAACATGTGCAGCCAGGCCAGCAGTGTCTTCATTTCATCTTTCTATTTATGGTTTGCATACGTACCATTAAGGTGAAACAGGCACCTGACAGAATGTGTGTGTGTGCAACTAGTTTCCTGGGAGCAGGCAAGGACGAAGCTCTCTGCAGAACAGCCAAAGCCTCTGAGCCCTGGCCCTCACTTAACATCTCTGCGCCTTTGTGAAACCCAAAGAGACACAAATCAATCAGCGATAAACACAAAAACAGGAAGACTATTTATACAACCCTGTCATGTAGGTTTACTTTGATTATGAAAACCTTCCTGCAGCTACAGATACTGTACCAACCCCGATTAAAAAAAAAAAAAAAAAAAACATTTACTTTTGATACACTGACGGTAAACATGAATATTTCTGACCTTGAGCAATCAATGTGCAGATAGCCAATAGTTCAAAAAGATGTCTTGGATCCATCACCATTAGTGGAGTGGCAGAGGACTTGCCACAGTCTTTCTTTCTGTGTTCATTCCCATCTCCAGCAGCAAGTAGTTCACTGAAAGTGAACAACTCATCCTGTCCCAGAACACAAAACTCTTTTAATTAATTTGTAAAACCACAGCAACCACAGCATGCACAGTTATCCTAACTATACCATACACAAGTGTCTGTGCAAATACACATTTACCGTATCAGTCAAAGACATGACAATGCAAAGAAGAAAAGAAAAACAACTACAGCACAGAGCTGTTATCTGTTGATGAACAGATGATAACAGCTATGTGCTGTAACACACCTAACAATTTAAGGCAGGATACAAACAGTAGTGTACCTGAAATTCCTTAATGGTTTTCAGCTGGCAGTTAGCCAGCCATACTGCCCACTGCACACCAACAACATACTGCAGGCGAGATGTGATCGCTGTGCTTCTCACTAATTCGAAAACTGTTTTCCAAAACACAATGTCGGAAACTTCAGGGTCAGCTCCAGTCATCTGTAGAACTACAAGAAATAAAAGCAACAGCAGAGGCATAGTTTAGCATTGTGTTATGTTCAGGTAACATACGTGACAGAATCATTATGTCCAAATGGCTAAGTGCCACAATCCAGGGCAACTGGACTTCTCTTTTATTCCTTAAAAGCATTTGACTTTACATCAACAAGGTGTTCTCACATCTGAAACAGAAGTTTAGTCACCCTGGATTGAAGCACTTAGCCAATATGACCTGGATGATCGAGAATTTACAGAAATATCACAGATCTACCTCTGTCTGCAGCTCGCTTCAAGACCAGCTCAGCCTCTGAGAATTGAGAGTGAGCAACAGAGCATAAACAGGCATTGTAGACCACTGTCAGCTCCAGTTCTGCATGTTCTACAAGCAGAGGAATACCTGCAGATAATAGAGAAATTAAAAGTAAGAAGAATACACTGTAATTACAACATATAAGGTAAGCCCATCGCCTTATCGAATTATAAAGTTGTATTGTGAAAATCACCTTGAATTATTCTTAAAAGTTTATGAAACTCTAAGGAACAATCTTGGAGATGGTTCTGGCCTTGGCTCACCCCTCTTTTAAGCTGCTGAAAAAACAAAATCAACAAAGTGGAGACTGAATCACATTTTTACTATGTAGAGTTTGACCATGCGAAATACTTTCCTACCTTGCATTTATTCGCAAGCTCGTTGTTGTCTTTGAGCAACCCATTTATAAAAGACGCTTGTTTGTGCATTGTAGTATAAATTATGTCGGCGTGTATTAGCCAGTGTCTTCTTTAAAATTTCCCTCGGTTGTGGTCATCGGAAGTGACTTTACCCCGGAAGTAAATAACAAAGGGCTTATCTTTAAAAAAAATCTTTACCGCCCCCTTGTGAAGGGATTGGGGGACTACAGTTACACTATGATAACCATGCAGAAGATGGTGCCAAGGTCGACCTGTGAGACGTGTTCTGGAAACGCCATTGTTATTTATACTCATCAAATCATCAATAAAACGCTATTTGTTGATTATTTGCCAGGAAAACAAAAAGATCATATTTATTTGTTAAACCCATTTAACACTGTGCTTGTCTGTGATCGTTGTTCTGTGACTTCACTGCAGTGGAATGCTAGAAAATCTACTTAAACACGCCACGCATGTACACAAAGACACAGACATATACACACATACACACGTTTTGTAGCAAACAAAAACAATTCAGTGCCTTAATTATGTTTTAGCTGAGTCATCCCTGAGCCTGCCAGTTCATCTATTTTTATAAATGTCCCTCCCAAGGTGATTCCCGTTTTCCCCTCGTATGATGCCACCCTATTTCTCCTTGGTACCCATATCACCCCTCATTGTGGCTGTTACAAGGCTTGTATTTCCAATGTTTGTTTTGGCTCTATAGATTTAACATTTACATAATTTATATACACATCATTACTGCTTATTAGTTATATTCCAGCAAAATTTGTGTGACAAACAAAAAACAACAAAAAACGTGTTTGAGATTTGATTTAGACTTTATTACAAGTTGTTTGAGGGGCACAAAAAGTCTCAAATTAAAGCCACACACTTTTGCTCCAATGGCCCTTAAACAGCAAGATATTGCAGCAGCAGAATGCATTATCTCCCATCCTAAATTCTGCCTATTCTGCAGCTGTAGCCTCATTTATAAAACATGAAGCTGGTGGAGGTAGGGGACACATGTTATGTGCCATGTAGAACACATGGTAAGAGTTTACAAAATGTACTGATGCTTTTTAAAATATGAGGTATTGAGAACACGCTATTTCTATTACTGGAATGATACCAAATGTTTCTTTTCTAAGCTTTTCAGCTAAAATATCTGAGGCAATTGATGGGGAAGAGGATATGTGCTTGTGGAAAATCCCCTGGGCATCAATGGCCTACAAGATGTGTTCACGGTGCCAAAAAAATGGCTGACACTGGTAAGTATATGCAAATAAATAAATAAATAAGCCCAAAACAACAATCAAGCAAACAAACAAACAAAAAAAAAACACAATTGCATGCTCATCATCAAAAAACAGGGACATCTTCTGTTCCTTTAAGAATCAACTCATTCACCCTGTCTGAGTAATCATTAAGTGCTGTATGTTCATTGCGGGGAGGGGATGTCTTCTCAGGTCCGGACGCTCCAGTTTCTCAACTCTCTCTGTGCATCCTGCAGTTTTTTCCATTTCATATACCTCCACTGTCGCATTTGGCCATGCTACACTACACACCCTCCGGTGTGTAGTGAAGAAATCACGGGAGAGAGAAAATTCTGTGAAGTATTGATGCAAAACCTGAAGGATAAGTGAGAGAGAAAGTAAGAGAATCTGTCAATGGCTAAGCAAAGTCCCAGGAGAGGAGCATGGATCTGCAAACTCACACTGCAGCAATGGAGAAAATGCTGCAGACGTACGCGCGCGCGCGCACACACACACACACACACACACAAGCACACACACAAAACTAAGTTTCTGACACATTAACGTTTTTGAATAAGGGCTGCTTGCAAGGATGCTTCCCCTGTCCTCTAGATGTATTTCCAGCATATCTGTCGTAAGTGCCATAGTAAAAGGAGAAGAATGATGCTTAATATAATGACATAAATTACTTCCTCGTAGTCACTAACATATGAACAGAATGAATCAACAAGGTGCTGCTAATATATTCCTGCGTAGGCTGTCTGAGGAAAAGATGTCTCTTTAAGTGGTGTGCTGGTGCTGACTGGTGAGTTTTCACTCTCTGCTTTATAAGCCCTGCGCTCCCCCTCCTGCTGTAGTCAGTGCTCGTCCGGCCCCACGATGAGTTTCTCGGTAGATCAGCATCTTTTCGGCCCGACTTCGTACCGCAAGGCTCGGCCCGTCGCTATGCCTTCCAGCGGCTTTCACGCCCCGCGCCGCCGCCTCACCTGCAGCCAGCCGTCCTCCTTCGACCTGGAGACCATCAACGACGACATGACGCGGAGGACAGAGAAGGAGATACTGCAGACTCTCAACGACCGGTTCGCTGGCTACATCGACAAGGTGCGGTACCTGGAGATGCACAACCGCAACCTGGAGGCGGAGGCGTCAGCTCTGCGGCAGAACCAGGCTGGACGCGCATCTGTTGACGAGCAGTATGAGCGAGAGCTGGACGAGTTGAGGGGTCTACTAGTGCAGCTGACGGGGGAGAAGGCCGGCTTGACCCTGGAGCACGATCACTTAGAGGACAACATCCAGCAGCTGACGGCCAGACTGGAGGATGAGCTGCGCAATAGAGAAGAACTGGAGGCTGCCGCCAGGGCCATGAAAAAGTATGTGGAGGAGTGTCGGCTGGCGCGGCTGGAGCTGGACAAGAAGATGCGTGCCCTGGAAGAGGAGGAAAGTTTCCTGAAGAAGAACCACGAGGAAGAAGTGTCCGAGCTCCTGGCACAGATTCAGGGCGCACAACTAAGCTTCGACGTACGCAGCGTGCAGAGGGCAGACATCACCGGGGCGCTCAGAGAAATCCGCGCACAGCTGGACTCTCACGCAATGGAGAGTTCCACACAAGCTGAGGAATGGTTCAAAGGTCTGTTAAGTCAAAATAACTTAAAAATTAAAAAAAAAACAAACAAAAAAAAAACGTATAATACGCTTAAAAACTAATTGATTACTAAATTACAGAGAAATTAAATATGCGATTTAACGACGATTCCGTTCATGCAGGTTAGGCCAGAAGAGATGAATAAGGCTGATTTATGATTTATGGGCATTTTTGTAACATATTAGGAGTTCTACTGGCGCTGCAAATTATGTCATTTTCTGACATAATTATAAACCTTAGAGTTATATATCCCCTCAAACCGACAAGTCCTGAAGTATTTCAATTTAAATTGAGTTTTTTTTGTTTTGTTTTGTTTTGTTTTTTACATGGTTAATTTCCACTCACTGCAGGTTAACAGTGGGTGTTTCCCTGCTTTGTGGCTCCTTCATATACCTGACACTCTACAAATAGAATCTTCCTTTCAAGGTCACAGAGAGACCAGACTAATGATGCTTCGACGCTGAGCTCACCTTGTTCCCTATTTAACCAAGCACAGATACTCACTGAGGTCCTGCACATGCCTTTGTGCTGTTCCAAATAACATGATCAAAGCCAGTAGATATGGCTCAAATACAAAATTATGAGGACAGATTCTTGTCCAACGCATCTTTCTCAGTTTTCATATAGTACTTTGACGTTTGTGCTCCAGTGCACACAGTCCCCCCACTCCTCCATGTAGCAGCGTAGTTGCAGAGTGCAGACATGAACAATCCACAAATTGGCCCATGATGTACGCGGCCTCAATAAATCCAGTGGAAGGTGCCAGAAGAATGACCTTCCAGTGTCATGTCCAGCTGACTGCAGCACCGTCCCGCTGCTGAGTCAGCCTGACTGACAGCTGGACACTATCAAGGTTATTCCCAGTGGTTCTCTGTCAACACAGCACAGGTCAAAATAAAACCACCACGTCGGTGTATGATCTGGTCAGTGGTGTGGCGCAGCAGCATCAATAACTATCAATCTATTATCCCCGCAGTGCGTGTGGAGCATCTGTCTGATGCTGCAAGGTCTAACCAGCATGCGCTTAACAAGACCCAGGAGGAGATTGGGGAGTATCGTCGTCAGCTGCAGAGCCGCACGATTGAACTGGAGACTCTTCGGGGAACCAAGGAGTCGCTAGAGAGGCAGCGTGTGGAGTATGAAGAAAGGAACCATGATGAACTCAGTTCACTTCAGGTAGGAAATAGTCAGAATGCATAAATCCTTCATGGGGGAAACGTGAAAGTCACATGCATTCTTTAGGAAAATCAAATATTTTTTACATGAGCTGTAAGACATTTTGTAGGAAACTATCAATCAGTTGGACCATGAGCTGAAAACCACCAAATGGGAGATGGCTAACCAGTTAAGAGACTACCAGGAGCTGCTGAATGTGAAGATGGCTCTAGATATTGAGATTGCTGCGTATAGGTGAGTCAAGGATTCAAAAGAAATGCATATTCCTGCAGCTTATTGGCTTCATGTGTCATATTCCACTGACTGTGTGGTTGTATCTTTAAAACAGGAAGCTACTAGAAGGAGAGGAGAACCGCTTTGTGTCAGGAGGAGGTCCATACTCTTACCCGCTACACAGAATCTCCAGCCCCTTTAAGTTGAAAGGGGAGGAGATCTCTGATACACTTATTGTGGAGGAACAGACAGATGAGACACAGGTGACAGAGGTGACAGAGGAGGCAGAGGAAGAAGAGGAGGAAAATCAGGAAGAAGAAGAAGGTGGTGCATATGAAGAAATTGGAGAAGGAGAGGAAGAAAATGGTGCGGAAAAAGAAGAAGAAAAGCTCAAATATCCAGAAAAATCTGACTCACTTCCTCCAAAATCTCCTCAACTTAAATCCCCTGCTGCCAGTTCACCAGAATCAAAATCACCAGCAGCCAAATCCCCACTTCTCAAAACTCCAGAGGTCAAATCCCCAGGAGCGAATGAGTCAAAGTCACCTGTGCCCAAATCTCCTGATTCTAAATCACACCTTCCCAGGACACCTGAACCAAGGTCTCCAGAAAAGGAGAAGGCCAATTCTCCCAGTGTCACAGACTCGCCTAAAGAAGTGAAAAATGAGGATAGTTCTCAACTTGTCAAGGATGACAAAAATGAGAATGAGAAACATGTCAAGGAGCCAAAGAAGCAAGAGCCAGAAAAGACAGATGCACCAGATCTGAAGAAAGAAAACAAACCAGCTAACGCACCAAAGGCTTATGATTCACTGAACACTGCTGAAGACAAACCTGCTCCAAAATGTGAACCAAATGATAGTGAGGCAAAGAAAATCTCCTCTGCTCCTGTTCCAGACAAGACCCAACCAAAAGAGGAGGCTGAAGACAAACCTGCAGCCAAGACAGAGCCTCAGACCAAACCTGCAGCAAAAGAAGAGCCTGAGACCAAACCTGCAGCAAAAGAAGAGCCTGAGACCAAACCTGCAGCAAAATCAGAGCCTGAAGTAAATCTTAATTCAAAGGCAGATGCAGATGTAAAACCTTCACCAAAGGTTGAGTGTCAGAGAACAGATGATAAGATGGAAGACCAGAAGCCAGAGAAGACTGAAAAGGCCAAACCTGAGCAGACAGAGAACCAGAAAGAGAAGAAAAAGGACACTGGTAAAGATGAGAGTAAAGAGGTGAAAGCTGAGAAAGCAGAAAAGTCTTCTGACACCGAGTCAAAGGAGTTTAAGGAGGAGAAAACAAGCAAGTGAGAGTGATTATCTGTGAATCAGAGCCCGAGGAGAAAAGCCAAAGAAATATGAGGAAGTGCAGACGGGCTCTGTTGACAGCAAACGGTGGCAATCATGATTTCTGTAGTAAACAAACTCCATGGCAATTACAAATCTATGATACTTCTGATGTATGACAAAAGCAGAATGCTCCAAACTCTGTATCCGAATGTGACAACTGCCCATAATAATTACATAACATAAGTGCATTTAAACTGAAGCCTGCTGATGGCCTGCAAAACCTACATAAGCCTTCAACCAGGCAAGAACGATGTCAAAACTATGTACAGATAAGAATTGTGACACATAATAAATGAGAAATATTATATTTAGAGCAGATATGATATTAAACATTTAGCTTTTGTGCACATTAATGGAGCTTCCTCTGACAGGTGAGCTGTAGCGAGTCACTATTACAGTCTGCCAGGATGACTGTGTTATGTATGAACTGCTGAGAATATGCAATAAAAAACTGAAATGAATAAAGCTAGAAAAATCAAACACACAAAACTTTCCTGACTTGTTTAAATTGCCAAAAAAAGAAGAGCGAAGACAAGCTAGGGTTTAAGTAAACCGATGTCCTACATTTTCTTTCAGAGAAAATGTGAAGATATATAATACATCACTATTACACGAGTGTATATGTCATCATTTAATTCCCAATTTGTAGAACTTTTATGATAAAGTTAATGGACAGAAGGTTAAATCACAGGTTGACAATGCATCAGTTATAGCCAATGTGTTGGATTCTCAAGGTAATGATTCAGCTTACTGTAGCCCTGAACCACAATAGCATAATAATCGAGTTGTGCACACATCCATGAACAGAGCATCACAGAGAGGGATGAAGGTAGCAAGAAAAGGACAACAGAGTGTTCATGCAATTGACCAAGTACACACTAATCACTAATTGCAATGTTTTTATAAATGTTTCAAAACGGTTTCAAGGCCTACAACTAATTTAAAGCATATCTGATGAGGGTTACCTCCCTTAGCAATCATGCTCAAATGTACATGTATACAATATGTACATAACCTCTAGTCTTCATCCTGGCTGCTCTCTTCTGCCACTTAGCGGACAATGTGAGTACTGTACCCACAAAATACCACGATTTGAGTTATAGTTGTTTACAGTTACTTCGTTTGTTTCCCTAATGACAGCTTTTCAAATAAAAACCTATATGAGATTTATGAGATTAAATTAGTGTTATTCTGTATTGCTATATCTTCTGAAAAATCCTTTACAGCAGTGGACATGGCGGGCAGTCATCTAAACAGAGGCTTTTGATATAAATATTAGCACACATTTGCATGTTTGGATGTAGAGGTCTCTATCTGCAGTGTGCCAGCATGCAAACTTGTTTCAATATGCATAAAGTCTCCCTGTTATACTGTCTTTTATGCTGTCTTCCATTTTTTCCCATTTTATTTTACATTACGTTACATTTTACTTGTTCTTCAACTTGTAAGTTTCTCTATCATCCATTAAATCTGTGGAGTGAATCCTTCCCACAGTGTTTATATTTCATCTGGAAGCAGCTGTAGGGTTTACAAGAATAATATCTTTTAAACAGACCTCAAACCCATAAACAAATGCAAAAGTTTGTATGTCTCCAATGCAGCAATGCTGCTTTTTTTTTATCTTTTCATCATTGTTTTTTGGTCAGTTTAATGAAAGTTTAATTTATGTGATGGTTCATGGGCATTTAGGGAACTGGTATTTACTAGATGAAACAATGTTCATACCTGTCAGGAAGCTGGACATTTGGAGGCATGTGTGAGCTGTGCAGAGGCTGCAGCAGGCAAACAATAGCAGGTTAGTCAAACAGGCTGGGAAATGCAAACAAGAGCAGTCAGAGCTGCTCCTCACATTCACTCATTTGGTCACGCACTTTCCAACTTCTCAACCTTTTGCATCCAAGGAAATCATGACTTGAGCTGGGAGATGCATCCTGAAAGCATGGCGAAGGTAAAGTTCTGTTGTGTGTTCTTTGTATTTGATCATTTTGGATCGATCAAAAGAGAAGTGGACAAATGATTGATGTCATGAATACATTTTCAGTTTTGCTTCAACTTCTCACATTATGTCCTCTTTTGTAGCTTTATTTTTGGATATCCTGCATTTTAATAATTTGAACTGACAGCTGATTGTGGTGTAAATACTTGCTGGTGTAAATGAGGCGAAAATGTTTGACCTGAACATTTAATTATAATCTAAAGCGAACCTCACAACATGTCATTTTAGTTTTCACAATCTTTACACTTTTTTGTTTTTCTTTAAATAAATTACTGTCAGTAAAAATGGCAGTGGCTTAATACATTCTGTGCAAATATAATATATTAAAATTTGAAAATTCATGATCTTACTTATGATACCATTTCCGTCATCGTTAAAAGAACCAAACTTTTGACAGAAAGAAAGCTTTACAAGTAACTTTCATTCAGAATTCATAAAAAAAGATCAACAAACAATAATGCAGTTGTCTTTGTTCTTATCACCTGCTCTTCATTTGTGAACAGCAACTTGATAAAAAAGCGGAAGCTGTGCCTCTACCTCCCTCGCTTTTTACATAAATATAATTGACTGCGCTTTGTATCATCGCTTCCTCTATGACTGCTCCACTGTGGGAAATGGCCACTGCATCTCCACTTCCTGATTTTGCTGCCATCAGCTGTGTAGATGAATGTGCCTTTTCTGTTATGATGTTATGTTTTGCTATGTTTTAATCATGTTCAGTAATACACTTTTTTTTATTGTGTTATTCATCTGTTCTGGCAATTTATAGGCATAATCATGCCTCATTAACATGGTGATATAAGTTACTTCAGGGAAGGACAAAGTTGTGGAGTAATCTGATTTGTAGTGGGGGTCACTTCTGAAGTGAAGGAGAAAGTTAGTAAAAATCTCAAAAAAAAAAAAAAAAAGAAATCCTCGTCCCTGACAGTGAACTTCCTCATCTACCAGGGCCAGATGATCGATGCCCAAAAAGTAAATGGTTAGCAGCCAGAAATGTGGTCAGGTGTGTGTTTGCTAAAGCCGAAACGCTGAGCCCTTATCTGGTTTCTGTGTGTTTTGCAGAGTTTCTTTGGAAAACTGAAGAGCTCGTAAGTGTCACTTTAATGCATTGCTCATGCAATCAAAGTGCGCAGCAGCACCCTTATTGTTCTCTTTTTGTCAGGCAAAGTGGACCTCCAGCACCACCCAGAAGGACAGGTTAGAATCTGAATGGATGGGGGGGGGGGCAAGTTTCTCTCTCTATTTCCTCTTTGGTTTATCAGTCTCTTGTCATCATCTACTTTACTGAACTATCTATTTCAGAAAACAATGCAGGATGGCCACAGGATGACTTTGTAAGTTGAAAGGCAGCACATCCCTTTAGTTGTTCTTCAATTACATCTTTTTTTCGTAAATGCGCCACATGTTCTGAAATTTCTGCTTTCTAATCTTGCATTTCAGTACAAGTTTATGTCGGCTATGAAGCTCTTGCTCACAATGTAACAGGTTTCTATTGTCAGCTGATTGTGACTGATGCTAAAATCTGATTTCCGTGACGGCAGGCTGACGAAGAAGGCGACATGTATGAAGCGCCTCCGTGTGAGCGTGTAGCTGTAAAAGTCTCCCAGAGGCAGGTGGAGGAAAACATCTATCTGGGTAACGTTCATTACTGCACCTGAGGCCGTGACATAACCTGTATATCAACGGTCATGCAAATCTTAAATATTGTTATGCTGGTCTCCTCAGAACGGTCACCCAACCCTGCTATTGCACATCGGCAGGTAGCTCCTCCACCCACATTAGGCAGATTTGTGGTAACAGCAGCTTACCCTCCTATATTGTAGACCTTTTTTTAAAGATGTTACATTACCTTAATCAAAATAATGTGACCTCTCTCTCTTGTAGAAATCCCAACAACACGCTGAGGATTCATTCAATGACCCCCACATCAGAAAACGTGCGTTATTTACCTGTATTTTATTCTCACCTGTTTAAATAAAAACAGTCTGCTCTTTCTGCATACAATAAATAATTTGACCTTTAACATTTTCCTTGTCCCAGCACCTGAAATAGACAGAAATGAAAAGCCTGGGAAGAAGAAGTCGTTGCATCCAACGGTGCACAGTCCGCTGTCTCACTCCGACGAAGGTGCAGACGCCCCAAAAACACTAAACTTTGCAGCCTATAAATTGCAATTTTACAACAAAAGAATGAGAGCAAACACTCAATGAGTCTCCTGTAGGAAGTCTTCAATGAGTCGGCTTCCTATATTTATTTATCATCGCCACCTTGTGTAAAACCAATGAACTGCACCATGGTTAGACCAAACAGTCGCACAGACACGAACAAGAGTGCCAAAAATATTCGAGCTACATATGTATCCCACACAAAAGTCACATACACACTATCTGTAATTGAATGTCTGTGATACACTGGCCTGGATATTTTTGCTATATTTATGTTGTGTTTTGATTTGCTGCGCTGGACAAATACTGCAAAAATCACTGTCTGCGTTTCAGATGTCTATTTGGACCCAAATGAAGAACAGGTACATTTACTCACGGACTGAATATTTTTATTGCAACAGAAATATTTAACTCCAAAGAGATGGGTTAGAGATGCCAAATTTACTGTTTTCAGTTGTATTCATCTTTATTAAACACACTTTGTTTCATTTTATTGTTCCAGGAAGAAGATGATGATGTGTATTTACAGCCCACTGATGGTAAGTTGCATCAATTCAGGAGAACCTCCTCTGACTGTTGATCATGAAAATCAGAAATCAGCACTTTTCACAACTGCTGTCTGTGTTGTGAAAGAGAAATCCTTTCCTCCTCCTCACTAACAGCTTGCAGACCAGCTCCTCGTGGGCCAATGAGGACGCCTCCATTTCCGCAGACCCATTTCGGGGCGCCTCCTGCACCCGTGTGAGTGCACTTGTCAGTCAAAGGAACTTCCATCCTGATTCTACCAGCATGTGATAACACACATTAACCTGAAATAAACTGTTAAATATCCACATCTCATCAGACTGGGACAAACTGTTTCTGGAGACAAATACCAAATTGCCATTTTTAGGCTAAATTCCCTTCACCTGACATGGTAAATTAACTTTCCCTCTGTTGGCAGGGCAAAGCCTATGGTTCCCAGAGCAAAGTCTGTAAGTGTGTCTGCTGAGCTCCATTCTCAGTGTTTTCATTTCCCCCACTAGGCTTCACGATCGCTGTTACTCAGAATTTCCATTCAGCGTTTGTTTCATTCTTTTCAGAGTTCCATCCTACCCTCCTTAAATGAGGTAAAAACAGGTACACATTCACTCCTTTACCAGACATTGCAATTGAAGCATTAATGTCCCCACAAATCACACCAGCGGGATCGGTTTGATGGTGTCACCTTGTCTCTGAACCAACAGTCAGAATGAGAAGTGACACGTTTCCCACCATACTCCCTTCACCGCCAGCTCCCAGTGTGAGATCCCCTCTGGCTGCAAACATGAAGGAGGCCAAAGTCAGGAAGGACAGGCTGGAGAGGTGCGGCGTTCTCACAGTTGATGCTGTTACAGTTGAATTCAGCGAGTGACGCCAGTTTTCTGTCTTCACTCCAGCTCCCCAGTTCCTGTTAAGACAGACATACGGACTGGGGGTGAGACTGTGCTTTTATTTGGCATTTCATATATTGCATGAGTTAAACCCTAACCCTCAACCTTTGACACCTATCTAAAGTTTTATCTAGCGGTGTGAAAACAACCAAGCTGTCTGGGAATGAGGTATGTTATCCATCTGAAGGGGGAATCTCACTTCAGTTGGTGATCATATTCCAGTAGTTAATATTTAGATGTCATTTATGCCAGGGCAAAGAATGGTTTGCTGGAGACTGCAACAGGAAGACAGCTGAAGCGCTTTTACTGAGGGTCAACAAGGTACAAATCGTTTTTAATTTTAAACAAAAAGAGTCAATGATGAAGCAGTACATCAGCTTTTTTTTAAATGAGGAAAACTCTGAATTTAGTTGCCCTTGATATCTTTTCCAATTTTATACTCTTTTTTTCAATTTTTCTTGGATTTTCTGTAGTTTTTATTTGTTTTATTATTTTTTTTTTTTTTCTGTAGGACGGCGCTTTTCTCATTCGACACAGTTCGGCCCAGAGCAGTCGGCAGCCGTACACCCTCGCTGTGCTCTTCAAGGAGAAGGTCTACAACATTCCTATTCGCTTCTTGGAGGAGCTCCGAGGATTCGCTCTTGGTAAAGAGGGAAAGATGAATGAAGAGGTAAAAACAGAGCCTTCCTGATCAAGAGGGGGTGGCAGAAATGAAAGATGGGGAAATTTCGACCGTTTTCGCCTGATGCAACATCCTCTGTCTGTGTCTCATTCTCAGATTTTCTGCACACTTGATGAGATGATTTCACACCACCAGCATAACCAGCTGCTTCTGATAAACAGCAAGAGTCAGGCCAGGCACAGCACATATTTAACCCACCCTGCACGCCCATAAAAATCACAGAAGACCCTCCCTTATGTTATTTGACAACTGCATTTAAAAGGCTGTAGACAATGAAAATAATTGAAATCCAATCAGAGATGTAAATGATAAATATTTGCTACAGGACTCTTGCTCTAATTTAGTAGGTTTTCGAGGCAGGAAACTGGTGCAGGTTCGACTAAACCACGTGTGTTATGAGTCGAGCTGCGTGTATGAATGAAACTTTGTTCCTTTTCCCCTGCTTTTACTTATTTGATGAGACTGAGTTTGATAAAACATGTTAGTTTGTGCTGGTGTACTGACACTGTTAGGAAGCAGGATAACTGTCAGTTAGAGACCAGTTAGAGACCATTTGTGTTTTGTTTTTTTTTTTTTGTTTGTGATGATTGCAGATACACTTGCTTCCTGCCTGTAAAATAATTTCTGTTTTGCCAAACCAGACCCTAATCCTGCAAGAAAGCAGAGCCAATTCCAGTATAATTTAAAGGTCTGGTACATGCAGTTTTATAAAATAATTTAAACACACATAAAAATGTTTTTAGAGTGTAATCACCTTAGAATGCTCATCATTATGCTTAAATTGTAAGTGGACTAAGATATTTAAATAAATGTGGAAGCTATGTTAACATCATGAATCACGTTGTGACTATAAAACCAAAATTTCAAATTCTTCTGCCAGTTCCAGTGAATGACAGGTACTACTGTGGCAATCTCACCACCAGTTGTGATCAACTGGATATTTAATGGTAGAATCAGCAACTAAACAAGACATTAACAGGTCTTTTCCCTGCAAAAGGTAAATTAAAATATTAATTATTCTAATGTGTCTAGCCATTACACCAGTCAAACAAAAAATACTATACTAGAATATGTAAATGATCTTCCTTGTAAAGTTTTCCTTGTAAACTAACACATTTGAGACATTATTGGGTGAATACAGGGTAAATGCCAGATTTAAAGTTATGTCATAAACTTAATAATGTAAATGAATATGTCATCCCATCTCTCATACTTATCGAATATGTTTATCTCGTGATCATCGCTTGTTGTGTGTGTGTGTGTGTGTGTGTGTGTGTGTGTGTGTGTGCGCGTGCGCGTACATACGTAAAAACCGTGCAAAGGTGGGGCGCATGTCACGAGCCCTGATTTCGAAGTTGGTTGAGAGGAAGGGGGAAGGGGCTTCGGCGGAGGGGTACAAAACACAGGTCCGACCGCTATCGTTAACAGTTCAGAAAACAGCCCCATTGCATCCTCTGAGGGGGGCGTCTCCCGTTGATCGTAACTCGGCAGAGGTTTCTTGGATAGCCCCGTCTCTTTATATGATCCGGGGAAAAAACGGTTTGCGCATTAGCCTGTGTAGTAGTTCCAGTGGACTAGTTTTCCTAGCGGAGGCACGGGGTTTTGATTCAGGACTGGTGTTAGGGGGCTTCTGAATGGGAGTAGACGCCGGAGTCGTGTGATAACAACGCAAGACACCGGAGTACCCCGGTACTGCCCAGTACATTTTTGACTTTTGGGGGTAATTTACGGTCAGAAAGGACAACACATACATTTCTCCTGCTCTCCCCTTCCCCTTTCCTTCCTGACGGATTCTTCATAAAGAGAAATTACCCCAGAAATGGCTCAGGTACTACCGATACGATTTCAGGAACATCTGCAGGTAAGCAGCCCTATACTACCATAATCATTCCAGTTTTTTTTGTTCATTTCCCTGTCTACTTGCCTGTGAGGGTCGACACAAACAGCACATGTCGCATTTAAATGGAATCTGAAATGCGGCTGCAGGGTGGTGCTCGATATAGCTACAGGCCTAGTTTTCTCCTGCCGGGCAGATGATGACTTGTGAAAATTGACCAGTCAGATCATACACAGCCCTAATGCGGACCATCAGAGTTCGGAAACGCCGCAGCTTTTGTCAGCCCCTTCCAGCCGCTGTCATTTGCAACCTGCTCTCCTGACACCGGCGGGTTTTAACTCTGTTTTTTCCCCCTGCACAGATGATTAAAAAAAAAAAAAAAAAAAGATGACTCTTTCCACGAGTTTTGTAGTTGATATGTTGTTGTTGTTGTTGTTGTACTAGAAGCCTATCTCCCAACGACAACACTGGTCCTGTTAGAGCACTACAGTCAGAACTGACTGTTGTAACATGCTGCATCATTTAGCTGCAAGCCATGTGGCTGTGGGGATTAGCATCCTAAAGTATCTTAATCTAGTTTCAGATTGCAGTGGCTGTATATTGTTTTGGTTTTATTCTGCAGTGGCTCTGCTTGTGTCCTGGGAAGTTCCAAAAGGCGCTGCAGTCTTTCGTTGGCAACACAACATGTCCTTTTACATGCTGTGACCAAAGGGAACAAACAGCCAGTTATGTGGTCGTCTGTAGAAGAATTCTTTCCATGTTCGCCCCCTTTCCCTCTCTCCTGGATTGTATTTGATACAGATCATTCCGCTGCACCTCTAGGACCTGCATCCCTAAGAAACTTTGGTGACACACCCCTGCACCCTCTTTTTTGGTCTGTAGCCTGTTGTTATGGTAACACCAGGCAGTGAAATGGCCTTTCACTCAGGGGAAAGTAGTCCACCCCCACACTCCCTGCTCCCTTCCTCTGACCAAAAGCCCCACTTTTGCCAGCCAAAGATCCTTTATCTACCACACACTGTGTTGTTCAAGAACGCTTGCAGGCTGCAAGACTCCTCTCACTGACAAGACTTGTGCGCTGTTGCTGCTTGACGGAGGCCAGTGCAGTACCAGGCAATGTCTGGGTTATTAGTTCAAATGTCACCCTGCTGTACATACCTCTTTCTTCTTCACTAAAAAAGCTTGGGGCAGTGATAAGCAGCAGACAGTTTTGTCTGCCGTGAAATTCCAGCTATCCCTCCGTGAATCAAGGTGGCTCCAGCAGAGTGAAAAATGCCTGGAATTTGCAATCCAAGGACTTTGGGCCTCAAGTTGTGTAGCTTTTTTTTTTCTTGGCCTTGTATTTACAGCTCAGTGTTTGCAGTCTGGGCCAGGATTTGAGTTTAATGTACCCAGATGAAGGACTGTTACAAACTAGTAATGTGTGTGAGAAAACAGCAGCTCATTTTTTCCAGATATCTTCATTCTTCAACTCCAATATATGTATATGAGGATATTTTTTGAATTTGCTAGAGTTGCAATAGAATTCCGGGTTATTAATTGTTTTGAAATAACTCCCGCAGCAATGGCTACCTTATACCGTCACTTATGGTGACCTGTGTGGGAAGGTCTCCCCCTGACATTACTCTCTGTCCTCATGCGCTCCTTTGCTTCTGTTTGGATTTGTCCGACAGGATCTGGGCCGTCTGTGTATGGACATGTTTCTCATTAATCCAAAGGAATCAGTGGTTATGTCAAATGAGTGGGGGCATGGGGGGGGCTATAGGTGACATTCAGGATCCTTAAAAGATAAGAGGAGGAAAAATGTTGTTGACTCATGTTAGTGCTACAGCGAGAGTTGCTCTGTGTCTCTGCAGTTGACTGTTGGAGCAGCCTACGTTTTGTAACAGCTTGCCTGAATGCAAAAATGTCCTGCAGCTCCAGATCTCCCGAATGTTGTCCTGCTGACTCCATTTAAAAGAGGCCAACCTGCTTCGACACTATTAACGGCATCCTGGTGGTCTGCTGTATCCGCACTAATGAAATTATGCCACCACTTCAAACCAGCAGATGTGCCCGATTGATGAGGAAAGCAGACCTTATTTAGGTCCCGCAAATATCATTACAAAAGGAAACTAGAATGAGAGGACAGCTGAACGCTAACAGAGCGCATCTGTGTTCGCTCATCAAAATGCAATAAAGATATACTGTATCCACATACATTGTGCGTCATTGTGTGACACAACTGGGACTTGTATTTTTTTTGTAGTTATGACTAGAAATGATTAAATTAAATCAAGTTAAACTCTAATTTCCCCAAACAAATTTCATGTTTTTATACCTAACCCTAACCCTTGTAAACATGTCAACTACAGGCCACACACACACACACCATACCATGGCTGCATTTCCAGGTTGTTTTTTTCCCCCTGCATCCATCAGTTCTAATCATTTTTTGTGATATCCTTCTGCTGTTGATGGAACATGCTTGAGCAGAGCAACCGCCCAGTCTGTGACTCACCAAATACCGTCAGCGCTGTATCATCAGTGAAGTTCCAGCGCCTTTGTCATCAAAATCTGTAATCGCCCTCCTCATATGCATTGAGACGGTCACGAACATTTACAAATGTAGACAATCTGCGCGTGTTGAGATAACTAAATAACACAAACCTCTAAATAACTAACTAGAGGCAGTTACCTGGGACACACTCCATTTATTTAAGATATCCTGTCTATGATAAAGTGGTGGAAGATGTTCTGGTGAGTTGGTTGCTCAACACGCAACAGAAGCCAAGCAGGCCTGGGTTTACTGGAACTGCTCTGTTCAGACTAACAATCATCCCTCCTCCTCTCTTCCCTTCTAAAAGTCATATTTATCACTGCGGCCTCTGTCCTCCACAATGGCCAGTTCATGGAGGACTCTTTTTAGCAGGATGCTGCAGCACGTCCTGTCTGAGTCTGCACCTCCGCTGTCTCGATTGCGGCCTCCCTACCCTCTCCTCGCAGTGATAGATTTGGCAGTCTTGCGGAAGTGTAGCAGATGGCTCCAGTCCTCCCTCAGGTCTTTTCTCTGGCTTTTATGCTGTCTTTATCTGGCACACTTGCCACAGTAAGTTGGCACCGAGTCGTAGCTCGATTTACATGCACAATAGATTCAGTGGAATCCCTCAGTCAGTCTCTCACTGAAGACTCCTTCCTGTTTTGACACTTTAAATTCAAATAACTCCTCAGTTATGATTTGTTGTCTCTCTGTGATTGCTTCCATCTGAATGCCTTTCTGCTTGTCTCAGACTGCATAATTAAGTCGGTTCAGTCACCACTGTGTGTGTGTGTGTGTGTGTGTGTGTCTCTGTGTGTGTGAGTGTACTTTGATTTTTGTGTTCAGGTCTGTTTGGCAGTTCTTGTCATGATTACAAAATTCATTTCACTGAATATCTAATTAAAGCTGCAACTGCTGGCGGCCCTGATTTATTTTTTTAGATTCAGATTCAGAAACTTTAATTAGCCCTGGGGAGGCACTTAAGGGCTGGTATTTGGTGAAATAATCTAGTGATACTTAAACTTCTCCAGATCTGGGTGCTGGGGAGGAGAATTAAACGCAGCATCGTGCTGTAGTTGATTAAAAGGCTACAGTAAATTGAGCAGATTAAACGATGTTACAGGGACATAAAATAGGAGTCTGTTAATGTTAACTGTTGCCTGGGGTTTGCCCACACTTGCCCCGTGGCTCCACGTTCCACCAGACCTCTTGTCTGGGAAAATAACCTTTATAGAAATCCCTGGAAAATTAGGACAGACCTGCTGCTGTTTAAATTAAAACACAGTTTTAACTGCCTACTTCTTAGTTTCCCTCACTGCAAGGTTGTATTTTATGTCTTATCCTGCAGTAAAGGCACTGTGGATGCCTCAAGGGTTAGACAACTCTGAATATTCCTGATGAAATCTTAGCTGCTCACGACAGTATGCTTTTATGCGTAGCTATACAGTACCAGCACCATCTCATAAAACCTTTTAAAATGGAATTTAAAACATGCATCTTGAACATGAGGGTTTTTTGTAGTCTGACTGACTGGGGATCTGGATGAATGCTTGCTGTATTGCTGCAGCTGTCATTCATGATTTTTTAAATACCGTTTGATAAATAATTAAAAAAACTGACTGATAAATGTGCATGATGAGAAAAATGACATAGGACAGAAACCTGTTTCATTTGGAAATAATGTTTGAGCACTACTTTTGTTTTTCATCATTGCATATATAATAATAACTAAACCAAAGTGTTGTCTCGATCACAGCTTGTTTCTTGTGGGAATCTTTGCAGTTGCAGAACATGGGTGTGAACCCGGCCAACATCGGGTTCAGCTACCTCACCATGGAGTCAGACAAGTTTATCTGCATCAGAGAAAAGGTCGGGGATCAGAACCAGGTGGTGATTGTGGACATGTCTGACCCCACCAACCCGATCAGGAGGCCGATCTCTGCCGACAGCGCCATCATGAATCCTGCCAGCAAAGTCATCGCCCTGAAAGGTAACGGCACGTTTGATGCCAAACATTCAGAGCCATGCTGCGGGATATCAGAGGGATCATGCTGTATTGTTACAGAGGGCGTGTGTAACCACCGACTCCACATGAAGTATTTAAGTTATTGTTTGCAATGACATTCTTTCAGTTTGTAGCTTAAATAAATTTAGTGGTCTCAGTAAATATGTAGAGTGACCCAGTTCTCTTGCCTGAATATACTAAGTTAGTACTGACTGATTTCACATGTTGAATTTAGCCCCAATAGCACAAAGAGCAAGGGCTGATCATGACGGTTTTCCTTGAATTCTTCTCTGCCTTTTAACATGATCCCGTTTGCCTTTCCCCTCTGGTCTGGCTTTCTCTCCTTCTTCTTACCTGATTGACACTTTGCTTTTTCTCCCTCGCTTCTTGTCATTTCTCAGACGGTGAGTTTCTTTGTGTCTGTCTGCCCATCTGGCTCTCTGTTGTGGTGACATAGCAGCCATGTCTCTCTCATAAAAGCTTCCTGCATCTCAAGTACGCACAGCTATCTGGCCACTCATCAATCAGTTAACATTATGGCTACAAATCTATTAGCACCACTAGGCTAGCTGTGCTCGAATGAACTGGAAGCCGTTGCACTTTTATGAGAATTATACATGTGTCAGCATGACTTTGTTGTATGCTGGTAGAGTGTGTGTGGTGTGTGTCACAAGATATTACACACTGAAAAGGACGGATGCACCGTGTGTCTCTGAATGCGTTTGTGAGCAGGAGCCAAACCTTCACTTCTTCTCTTCAGGAGATGCAAAATGTTACTTTATGTCGGTTTTTGCTGGCTAAGTTTAAAAAAAAAAAAAAAGTCATTTTTTTGCAGTTTTTTAGCGCGAGCAACAGTATTCCTGAACACAGAAACGATCTCCTCAAAGAATGTAGCATATATCAGTACACCCTTTGCACTTAGCTAGGCAGATTCTGAGTGTTATTTGCATTGAAGTACATAGTTCTTTGTTTTCAAAGATTTCCATGTATGTTATCAGTAGTATGACTGTTTTACTTTCCCCGGCAGTCATCTGCATTTCCTCTACTTTTCTCACTTCTTTTTCTTACCTCCCCTCAGCTGCCAAGACGCTGCAGATCTTTAACATCGAGATGAAAAGCAAAATAAAGGCTCACACTATGTCAGAGGATGTGATGTTCTGGAAGTGGATATCGGTGAACACCGTTGCCCTGGTGACTGATTCGGCCGTCTATCACTGGAGCATGGAGGGAGATTCTCAACCCGCCAAAGTTTTCGACCGACACGCCAGTCTGGCAGGTTGTCAGATCATCAACTACAGAACTGATCAACAACAGAAGTGGCTGCTGCTGATCGGGATCTCTGCGCAGGTATGAAAACATGCCGAGCGCACGAAAACACCTTATTAATGGGATGTCTGTGTAGATTCTCACTCATCCAGGTCATAGTTATCCAAAATTAGATCTCTCTGTGTCAACTGGACTGAAAGGTTTCTTTGAAAACGTTTCGCAAGCTCTGCCCCAGCAAACTTAGAACTGAAGAAGCTCTCTGGAGAGAGGGCGAAACGTTTTCAAAGAAACCTTTCAGTCCAGTTGACACAGAGAGATCTAATTTTGGATTATTAATGGGCTCTTCCGTCAAGCACAATGGGACAGAGACCAAGATTGCAATCGCAAATCTGTTTTCAACACTTTATGTCCCACAGCAAAACCGTGTGGTTGGAGCCATGCAGCTGTATTCAGTAGACAGGAAAGTGTCCCAGCCCATCGAGGGACACGCTGCTGCCTTCGGAGACTTCAAAGTGGAAGGGAACAGCAAACCTTCCACCCTGTTTTGCTTTGCTGTGCGCTCCCAGGCTGGGGGAAAGGTAATGGGCCCTAACAAACCGTGGCATCGGGAACAGAACTGAACAAACTATAGATTTTTACTCTCTTAACTGTTATTTATTTACTTAATTTCATTTGACACATCTTAAACAAGCGGACCAATTTCCACTTCTTGGTGGATGTCAGAATATGACACAGTTGTCTGTATACAGTCTTTATGGTCAGTGTAGGTACAGTGCTGGTGTTACGCAGAAGCATAACTTGGCCTGTCTATGCTAACAGTTGCACATCATTGAAGTCGGCCAGCCAGCTGCAGGAAACCAGCCATTTGTTAAGAAAGCAGTCGATGTGTTTTTCCCCCCCGAGGCACAGACAGACTTTCCTGTAGCCATGCAGGTGAGGAAAGACCAGCTGGCGGCGTTGTTATTATTAAAGTAACAGGTACTGCTTTGTGATAACATTTTCTCTCTCTGGTCAATGTTGACAGATCGGAAGTAAACACGGAGTCATATATTTGATCACAAAGTATGGTTACATTCACTTGTACGACTTGGAGTCGGGAGTTTGTATCTACATGAATCGAATTAGCGCAGAGACCATCTTTGTGACTGCTCCACATGAAGCCACCTCAGGAATCATCGGGGTTAACAAGAAGGGTCAGGTTAGGAACCAGAAGTGAATGGTTTATTAGCGGTGTTTTTTACGCTATACATTAGAACAACATTTCTCATGTTTCTTTTCCCTTTATGTTTATTTTTCCTCCAGGTCCTTTCAGTGTGTGTTGAAGAGGAAAACATTGTCAACTATGCCACCAACGTCTTACAGAACCCAGACCTGGCTTTGAGGATGGCCTTAAGGTCCAATCTTGCTGGGGCTGAGGAGATTTTTGCAAGGAAGTTCAACACACTGTTCTCCCAGGGAAATTATTCAGAGGCTGCAAAGGTTGCTGCCTCTGCCCCTAAGGTATGCTAGAAGTCTTTTTTTTACACCTTACATGTTATTATCATAATGTACATATGGGTAAATATCAGTTATAGTTCTGTAGTCTGAATACCTGAACTATTTTCTTTCCATCCTCTTCCCTCTCAGGGAATTCTGCGTACTGCGGAGACTATTCGTAAGTTTCAGAGTGTCCCGGCTCAACCAGGTCAGGCCTCCCCGTTGTTGCAATACTTTGGTATTCTGCTGGACCAGGGTCAGCTCAACAAGTTTGAGTCTTTGGAGCTGTGCAGACCTGTACTGCAGCAGGGTCGCAAGCAACTGCTGGAGAAATGGCTGAAGGAGGACAAGGTAGGCCCGCTGGACCAGGCCAGGATCAGGATGATACTCACATCAAGACACTGAACTTTTTCCGCCATTATAAGTCCTTAGTGATACCTGTGACTGTATTTGTATCATAGTTGGAGTGCTCAGAAGAGCTGGGAGACCTGGTGAAGGCATCGGATCCCACCTTAGCTCTTAGTGTGTACCTCAGAGCTAACGTCCCCAACAAGGTCATCCAGTGCTTTGCTGAGACGGGCCAGTTCCAGAAGATTGTGCTTTATGCTAAAAAGGTTAGAACAATTAAAAAAAAAAAAAAAATGAACTGACAAAGCTGCTGTGAGGTTAATTACTAAATATGTTTATTTATCTCAGAAAATATAGCTAGGTAACTAAAATATGTTTGTACAGATGAACAGCATTTTTATCCAGTTTGACGTTTGCAGGTGGGCTACACCCCTGACTGGGTTTTCCTCCTGAGAAACGTGATGCGTGTAAATCCGGACCAGGGCCTGCAGTTTGCCCAGATGCTTGTCCAGGATGAGGAGCCGCTGGCCAACATAAACCAGGTAATGCGCAAACCAGCTCACTCAACAGGTCCATATAACGTTCCCTCTCCACATGTTCCCTTTTTTTAAGAGCTGCGATTTTACCCTCACACACGCACTCCAACACAAAGTGCCCAGTGTGGGAGCCTCCATCTGTGTTGTTCCAGATGTGCCAGCAATGCAAAGAATTTACTAAGTCAGTGACCCCCCCCCTCCCACCCTCCCTTTTTAAAGCCACATCATCACTCTTCTCAGTTCAACCAGAGAACTTCAGGATTTAAGCGATTGCACTCATGCAACGCACTACTGTGGCAATGATTCTTAATTGTGTCTGACTGTATTTGTTTCCCAACAATGGCGCAAATGGAAAATACTTTTTCCTTATTTTTCCTCTTGTGCTTTTTGCTAGATTGTTGATGTCTTCATGGAGGGAAATCTGATCCAGCAGTGCACGTCCTTCCTGTTGGACGCTCTGAAGAACAACCGTCCTGCCGAAGGACACTTACAGACTCGCCTGCTTGAGATGAACCTCATACATGCCCCCCAGGTAAACACTTTCGTGAGAATGTTCTCTTGTAATCATTTAAAGCAAGACTTGTGCGCTCACGTGTGCGTGACTGTTTTTTTTTTAGGTCGCAGATGCCATTCTTGGGAACCAGATGTTCACCCATTATGACCGGGCCCATGTGGCTCAGCTGTGCGAGAAGGCAGGTCTGCTGCAAAGAGCTCTTGAACACTACACGGATCTGTACGACATCAAACGAGCAGTGGTGCACACACATCTGCTCAACCCTGAGGTAGGCACGCGGGTATTCTCTCACGCCTGTGATTGTCGTCCTTTCTCTTCACCCTCCTTATCCTTTGTGTAATTTTGTTGCTTCGCTCGTCCTTTTAGTGGCTGGTGAACTTTTTTGGCTCGTTGTCAGTAGAAGACTCTTTGGAATGTCTGAGAGCCATGTTGTCAGCTAACATCAGGCAGAACCTGCAGCTCTGTGTCCAGGTGGCATCTAAGTATCATGAGCAGCTGGGGACTCAGTCTTTAGTGGAACTTTTTGAATCCTTCAAGAGTTATGAGGGTAGGTTTCAAGCTTGGGCAGGCCTGGTGTGCAGATTTGTCTTATTGGACTAAAGAAAATACCTGTTTTAACATTTTTTTTATTCATGGGAGATGGGGCTGACCTTTTGTGCTATTCTCCTCTGATGTTTTGATCAAAGGTTTGTTTTACTTCCTTGGATCAATTGTGAATTTCAGTCAGGAACCTGATGTTCACTTTAAGTACATCCAAGCTGCCTGCAAAACAGGTCAGATCAAGGAAGTGGAGAGAATCTGCCGAGAGAGCAACTGCTATGACCCAGAGAGAGTTAAAAACTTCCTCAAGGTGAAAAGAAGTGCAAATATGATGCTTTTCAGTAGGAGTTTTCCAATACATGACACATTTAACGCATTTTCCTATCATCTTCTCTTTTGTAGGAGGCCAAGCTTACAGATCAGCTTCCTCTGATCATCGTGTGCGATCGCTTTGACTTTGTTCATGACTTGGTGCTCAATCTGTACCGCAACAATCTCCAGAAATACATTGAAATCTACGTGCAAAAAGTAAGAAACTGTCTCTGAACTAGGCTTAATAGCTACGTACAATTAATCTCCACCTTATTTTTGCTCCACGGTGACATCTTTATTTAAGAATATGTTGCTGTCCTTTCAGGTGAACCCCAGTCGTTTACCAGTGGTTATCGGTGGACTGTTGGATGTCGACTGTGCTGAGGATGTCATCAAGAACCTGATCATGGTGGTCAGAGGGCAATTTTCCACTGACGAGTTAGTGGAGGAAGTGGAGAAAAGAAACAGGTATTTGATCAGTGTTTTTGGTAATATCCCCCTTTTTTTTACTAGATTACACTAACAGACATTTAAATTAACCTATTGAAAAAATTAACCATATATTATATGGTTATGGTATATAATATACCACACATATATTTATACAACAGGCTGTCTCATCAAGAAAGTCAAAAACATGAACTTAAGTACATTGTGTAAATGCTTTGTTTACATTACTACCATCTAGCGGTGGTGTTGTCGCATTACACTTTGTGAAATCTACATCACATACAGGAAGAACAAATGTAAATTTTACATGTAGTGTAATGAAACTGATTTTTCAACCTTTTGATTTTTCTCTCAGGTTAAAACTGTTATTACCATGGCTTGAGTCTCGTATCCATGAAGGATGCGAGGAACCAGCCACTCATAATGCACTGGCCAAGATCTATATTGATAGCAACAATACACCCGAGCGTTTCCTTAAGGAGAACCCATTCTATGACAGTGCTGTTGTTGGAAAATACTGCGAGAAGAGAGACCCTCACCTGGCCTGCGTAGCTTATGAGAGAGGACAGTGTGATCTGGAACTTATAAAGGTGAGCTCATTGCAACAGTATATCTTTTAACCAGTCATTTTTGTGATTCAAAACTATATGAATTTTCCTTTTGTTTTTTTTTGTGTTTCTTAGGTGTGTAATGAAAACTCATTATTCAAGAGTGAAGCTAGATATCTGGTACGTCGGAAAGATCCAGAGCTTTGGGCAAATGTGTTGGAAGAAAACAACCCGTACAGACGACAACTTATTGATCAGGTTAGTTTTTCTAACGTGCCTCACACTGCTGTTTTTTTTTAATAATGAGGACAGTTTTATTTTTTTAATATCGCCTTGCCCCGCTTCTTTTTTAAATCTTACTGTAGGTGGTGCAGACAGCCCTGTCAGAGACCCAGGACCCGGAGGAGGTTTCGGTAACTGTCAAAGCCTTCATGACTGCGGACCTTCCCAACGAGCTGATTGAGCTGCTGGAAAAGATCGTGCTTGATAACTCTGTCTTTAGTGAGCACAGGTAAAGCAGGAATGTTTAGGACTCTTAATTATAAATTTCAGGAATCTCTTTAAGTGAAACCCTCTCATCTGGCTGTTTTCTCAGAAACCTCCAGAACCTGCTTATTCTGACTGCTATCAAGGCAGACCGTACTCGAGTGATGGAGTACATTAATAGGCTAGACAACTATGATGCTCCAGACATTGCTAATATTGCCATCAGCAATGAGTTATTTGAAGAAGCATTTGCCATTTTCAAGAAGTTTGATGTCAATACCTCTGCAATACAGGTATAACAGATGTCTTAAATATTCTCGTATGTTTGTAATTTAGTTTAGACAGATGTTGAAGTGTTAAAAACACTGATATCGGTGCCTTAAAAGACCAATTCCTACCTTTGTGCATCATTACACCAATCTCTCCTTTTTTCTGTAGGTATTGATAGAGCACATAGGAAACCTGGACCGAGCCTATGAGTTTGCTGAGCGCTGTAATGAACCTGCAGTGTGGAGCCAGTTGGGTAGAGCTCAACTGCACAGATGCCTCGTCAAGGAGGCCATCGACTCGTACATCAAAGCCGTTGACCCTTCAGCTTACATGGAGGTGGTCAGTGCAGCCAGCAAGAACAGTAAGCTTTAGCTTCTTTTTTTACACCAGCAGTTTACTGCTGTAAGATGATCTTGTATTGTTATTTCTGTTGCAGATAACTGGGAAGATTTAGTAAAATTCCTCCAAATGGCTCGAAAGAAAGCGAGGGAGTCCTACGTGGAGACGGAGCTCATCTTTGCCTTGGCTAAAACAAACCGACTGGCTGAACTGGAAGAATTTGTCAGCGGACCCAACAATGCTCACATACAGCAGGTAGAAAAAAAAAAACAGGATTCCTATATTAACAGGATTATGTATATCTTTTTTTTTTTTTTTTTTTTAATTTTCATATGATCTTTATATTTCCCTGCTTTTTCAGGTGGGCGATAGATGTTACGAGGAAGGTATGTACGAGGCAGCAAAGCTCTTGTACAACAACGTTTCCAACTTTGCTCGCCTCGCATCAACACTCGTCAATCTTGGGGAGTACCAGGCGGCTGTGGACAGCGCCCGGAAAGCCAACAGCACACGTACATGGAAGGAGGTAACTGCCTTGGAATCTGTGGTAGGACAGTCGATGGAGAGTTTTATCTAAATGTCAAACATCGAAATCTGACTCTGTGATGCATCTACTGATGTTAACGCATGTTAACAAATGCTAAAGGGTCTTCTCAGAAAGGTGCGTTCTTTCTCATCCTCGTCTCTGATCACAAGGTTTGCTTTGCGTGCGTGGACGGGGAGGAGTTCCGTCTGGCACAAATCTGCGGCCTTCACATAGTCATCCACGCTGATGAGCTGGAGGACCTGATCAGCTACTACCAGGATCGCGGATACTTCGAGGAACTCATTGCGCTGCTGGAGGCCGCGCTGGGTTTGGAGCGGGCTCACATGGGCATGTTCACAGAGCTCGCCATCCTTTACTCCAAGTTCAAACCTCAGAAGATGAGGGAACACTTGGAACTCTTCTGGTCCAGAGTCAATATTCCAAAGGTTGGGATGTTTTGAAATAATTTTTATTTATTAGACATTTTTTTTCTCATCTTAATAGATGACATCAGCCTTAATTAGTCCTCAGTCTTCATGTTTATGTTATGTCAGATATTCCCAGATTTTACAAGTTTGACTTTTTTTGGAGTCAACCTGTGAACAGCATTCTTTCATGTTTTGTATTCTGACAGGTCCTTCGTGCAGCAGAGCAGTCTCATCTGTGGGCAGAGCTGGTTTTCCTTTACGATAAATACGAGGAGTATGACAACGCAGTTCTCACAATGATGTCTCATCCAACCGATGCTTGGAAAGAAGGGCTATTCAAAGACATTATTCCAAAAGTAAAACAAAAAGAACATCTTTGACTCAAGTTCCTTTTCAAACATTGTTACGTTTATTTTCTAAGTATATGTGTTTTTTTTTTAGGTGGCCAATGTGGAACTGTACTATAAATCTCTTTCGTTCTATCTGGAGTTTAAACCGCTCTTACTCAATGACCTACTGACCATCCTGTCTCCACGGCTTGATCACAGCCGAGCGGTCTCTTTTTTCACAAAGGTAAATGGTCGGTCACTTTCTGCGAGTTCTCCTTTTATGGTTAATCTGCATTGCCAAACGTAACTGCTGTGATATGGACTGTTTGTTTGTTTGCCTGTGCTTGCCCAGATGGACCAGCTGAAGTTAGTTAAACCTTACCTGAGATCGGTCCAGAACCACAACAACAAATCTGTCAACGAAGCACTCAACAACTTGTTGACAGACGAAGAAGACTATCAGGTCTGTCACTAATGATACAAAGTAAACCAAAAGTGACTGTTTTTGGTGCTTGTTGCAATCCAAGTTTAAATGTTGGGTCTTTCTGTAAAACGTTTGCTTTGTGCTCTATCATTAATGTTATTTATTTTTTTTTTTTTATTAAATGGGGAGATCATTTGTTTTGTCGGTGGAAGTGTTGACATAAGATACAGGAGGACATAATGAATTCTGGTGGAAACTATTACAGTATGCAATCAGAAACAAATGGCAAATTGCTACAAATATTGATGATCATAATAATATAAATAATAATAGTAATAAGACAACGAGGCAGAATTTGCATGATCGGCCAGTACAATGAATATATGTTACTTGTTCTTTTTGGAACTAAGGACAATTTTTCACAGTAACACTTGGCGTCAGGAATTTGGAATTCGAACATCTCTCTATGGTAATGTTAATGTTGTGATCTGCAGGGATTGAGAGCGTCCATTGATGCCTACGACAACTTTGATACCATTGGCCTGGCACAGAGATTAGAGAAACATGACCTGATCGAGTTCAGGCGTATTGCTGCTTATCTTTACAAGGGCAACAACCGCTGGAGACAGAGTGTGGAGCTCTGCAAGAAGGACAAACTCTACAAGGTAACAGAACACAATATTTGGGAAAAAACAGCGAGCTCTTTCATTCTTCTTAAAGTTGCTGCTGTTTTGTATCTAATATCCTGTCAAGATTTAACTTGAAAATAAAGATTTTGTGTTCCTCTGAATGGATAAGTCCGGTAATGTGTGCGTTTCTGCGTTTCCCAGGATGCCATGCTGTACGCTGCGGAGTCTAAGGATGCTGAGCTGGCGGAAAATCTGCTTCAGTGGTTCCTGGAGGAAGGCAAGAAGGAGTGCTTTGCTGCTTGCCTGTTTGCATCCTATGACCTGCTGCATCCTGACGTGGTGCTGGAGCTGGCCTGGAGGCACAACATCGTTGACTTCGCCATGCCGTACTTCATTCAGGTCATGAGGGAGTATCTCACAAAGGTCAGTACGCCAGCGGAAAGCAGGACACTTGTATTTTCGACAAACAGTGAAAAATAATGTGTGGATATGGTTACAGTCACAGTTGAATTGATGATTAATTTGATTCACGCAGACATGCTTACACAAAAAGGTAAAAGAAGGAGAAAACTTTCTGTAGTAATATAATATTGTGCTTGGAAATTCCCTGACCAATAGACATGTGAGGTCACTTGGGGTCATCTCTCTGGGTTCTTTTCCAGGTCGATGAGTTTGCAGCAAAGGTGACGGTCTCTGGCCCTCTTTTCTTATTCCTTTTATGTGTCCTGTCTGTTTTTGTTATAACTTATCTCTGATGTAGGAACCTAGCATGGGCTGTAGAACGACCGTGCCTCAGTGAGTTCTGGCCTTCAAGAGCTGTGGTAGTCAGGCTTTTGTTCATATCAGCACCAAACTGAAAATTACTATTAAAAGCTAATTGGTGTAAATAGGTGGGGATTTCTTATTATTGCGATCTTTAAGTTTAGGCCACAACAGTGTCACAATGGCCCTCATTTATCAATCTTGCATAGAAACGTGCGCAGATCTGCGTGCAGGAGTCAGGGTACGAAAAGATGCACGCATGATTCATGACAATTTCGTAAATGGCCAATCCCAGCGTATGACTCAGCGGGTCTTGATAAATGCGGTGGCTGAAACTGATCGTCATTAACATGTTCCGCCCTTAAATATTCACATCGTCGCCCACTAAAGTCAAACGTTGAGAGGAGAAACCTGACAAAGAAACGAAACCTTTTCAAGCTGGAAGTTGTTCCCCTCGAGTCTGGGAGTGGGGGTTAAACAAGGTCGCGCTGTTTGAAGCATGAAAACTAATGTTAAAGGAGCCCAGAAAAACGCTGTCTGGAGAACGATGACAGCGGCGTGAGCAGCGCCGCCGTGGACGAGCAGACGTGTCGTTGCCCTGACGCAGTCACGCGTGTGTGAAACGACGCTGCTGTTCTGTGGCAGGTTCACCAGTTATTAGATATTCTGTCAATGACCACGAAAAACAGAAAACATTTACTTCGACAAAAGGGACAACATTGCTTAAAAAAAAAAAACAAAAAGAAAGAAATTAAGTCAGAAAAACAGAAATGATTACACTGAAAAACAAACTAAACATGAATTTCTCAGGAAAAAACACCTTATATTTTATCAGGTGAAGCAAAACGCTTCCCTAAAAAACAGATATATTGATTTTATTCAATGGTATTTGTTTATGTTTTAATCTGTGCGGAATATGTGGCTGCCTGTGCTTAATGACCAGTTTGAGGTTTGGTTAATCATTTTTTTTACATTTTTTTTTAAGATTTCGCTGTGCTGCACCACGAATCCACACTGACTCTGACTCGCGTACACGATGTCAGACCTGACGTGAGAGCTGAGCGGATCGTACGCTCACGTCCAGATTAATAAATGCCGAGCCTTGTGTGAAAATGGCCGTGCGCACAGTTTTCTGCTGTACGTATGGTTGACAAATGAGGGCCAGTGACTTTAAATGTTGTATGGGTGGCTGGAGCCAAAGCCTGTGCACTATCTAGTTCTTCAGGATCAGAGTTATCCTCTCTGGGCCTAACAGAACCCTCTCACTCTCTAACGCCATTCCCTCGGGGCTGCCTCTGCGTTGTCATGGTGCACCAGATTTATACAATAAATAAAAAAAAAAATCATTTCAAAAATTTCAATTCAAAATGCCTCCATCTGCATTTCCAACATAAGTATTTGAACAGGTAGAGGAGGTGAGCTGGTCTAGAAGGTAATTAGAACTCTTGTGTTTTTAACATCACAGAACATTTTATAGAGATTATACTGATCCTCTGCTCCAATATGAAAGCGAGTATGACGCATCTATTTATGTATGAAACCATTTTTATTCACTCAGTGTGGAATATTTTTTTCTCAATTAGTTGATTTGTTTTCAGCCTTACACGTTTCATTAGGTTTTTCTGTCTCACTGTTGCGAGTATGTGTTCAAACTTACTGACCGGACGACCAATTTGCTGAACAGATATCGTTTCTGCACGGATGAGCGTGAACTCTGAGCTTCATGTAGACCGCTTGCGTATTGGATCAGAAACAGTGATTGTGCCCAAGCGCCTGCTCACAGCCATGAACTGGCTGCATGTGAAAGCAGTGATGATTATTTTATTGTGAATATGTGGAACTGTAGAACCATAATATAGGCATGTATAGATTTTACTTTACCTTAATATTCCCTTAACTCCAGTAAACAAACAGTACATTTGCCCTCAGTGGAATATAGCCTCAATATATTTTTATATTCATGTCAGACCTTAACATCAGCAGTTGTCACCGTAAACTATTTTCTGATGACGACTGTTCAGAATGAGGCCTGTGATCAATTGAACTGTTTGATTATCATTATAACCATACATTTTAGTGTTTACAGATATGTACTAGAGTTGGTGATAGTAAAACTAACAGACACTGCCTGCAGGAAACGGTACCGCTGAGGGTTGAGTGTACTGTTCTGTGTTATGTTATGTGGATAAAGGGACACTTGAGTGTTGACATAACCATTTTACTTGAAACTTAACTGTAAGTTTTCCTCAAACCAGCATGGCATCTTTTCTTGGGTAACATTAGCTATTCTGTCACTTAGATGTGTCTTTCAGAAACTGGTTTGTTAAATCCTTTGTGCTAACCTTTCATGAATATTTGTTCCGTATAAAATTAAAAAAGCTGCATCCTACAAATAAAACTCAAAGGTTTAATGTTTTAATAAAAGAATTAGGTTATTTAGACGAATCTCTTAATTGATCTAGGTGTCCAACAAAACTCCGAATTAGAGGAGCTGATGTTGTTTGGCAGCTTCTGTATTTAAAGTCAGCGCGTGATTATAAGTGTCAGGATAACTACGGTGTAAAACATTAGATTTATTCGTGCAGTCTGTCTAATCCGTGTACTTCTCTCTGGTGCCCTCAGGTGGACAAACTGGAGGAAGCAGAAAGCCAGAGAAAAACAGAAGAGGAGGTGGCGGAACCTCAGCCGATGGTGTTTGGTAGGTTGAGCTGCAGTATTGACGCAATGAAGCTCACAGTAAAGCAGTCCAGTGAATAGTGCTTTAGTTGATCATAATGTTGTGTTATTTAGCATATATACATTATATATATATATATATATATATATATTTTTTTTTAATGAAAAAAAATTCAATCACAGAATTATAAGATAATCTTTATCTTTAGTTTCCTAAATTCACCACTAGTGGGCGCTTCTTGTCTTTTGTCTCAATAGCAAGCAGTGCAGCTGTGACTGTGTGTATGTGTTTCAGGTCAGCAGCTGATGTTGACGGCCTCACCTGCTCCAGTGACTCCCCAGACGGGCTACCCGAGCTATCCCTACCCCCCTACAGGCTACCCTGCTGCACCCGCTGCTGGCTATCCCCCTCAACCTGCAGCATATAGCTTCAACATGTAAAGGCCTGACAGTGTGCCTCTGCTACCCATTTTAGCCGTTTCTCCTTTACACGCACACTTTCACACACTCAAACCCACACTGAACTGTTGCTGCTCTGGGTCTCAACTGAAACACACCCGGGCCCTTTGTTCCTGGCGAGACTACACCCACCGCTGAAACTGCAATAGAAACTCCTCACCTCTACTTTCTCCACTCGTGCACTCAGGATGGTATTGAGGCTGGTGGACGTCCCTGCACCCTTTTCCTCTTGTCATCATTGATCGCAACAGCATGAAGTCAGACCGTAGAGAGTAACCTTAGCGACACGGAACCACTGTGCTGTTCAACGTAGACTTGAATAGACATAGAGCAGCTTTTCCTTTACCAGAGTTCCCACATTAACAAGGAAGAGACTTTGTTACTGAAAAGCAGAGGTATGTGTGTCTGGGGGGGGGGGGATCCCCCTTCTGTCGTACAGCACTGCTACAGCCTTACGTACTTTGTGGAGGTGTCCAAAAAAAAAAAAAAATGGGCTCACTTGTTGATGTTTTAATTTCCCCACTGTCTCATGCGCTGATTAGAAAGACAGTTTCTGTGCAATAGAAACAACAGGTACGAAGTGTTTGCTATATGTGGACTAAGAACACTTATCTTGATACTGTATCTGTTGTGCGCGCGCGTGCGTGCGTGCGTGCGTGTGTGTCCATGTGTGTTTGTAGCCTCTGAAGCCTTGAAGAGATGCATTGTGAAACTATAAGACACTCGGTGAAAACTCCCTTGCAGTTGCACCCAGTTTGGTCAGGAGGGTGCGTTCAGGACTCTGTCATGGACATCTGAAGTTTCAGGATTTAAAAAAAAGAAAAAAAAAAAAAATGAATTAAGAAATGCAATATGCTGTAGTCTGCATGCCCTGCCAAACTATAAAGCTGCAAACAGGAGCACAATTTTCATTTTACACTCAAGTATACGTACATAACCAGTGTGTTCAATGAAATGTTCTCACCAAACTAACAAAACAGTGGTGACCTTTGACCAGAATTCAGTGGAAAACAGAAGAAAAATCCTGATTGTACTTTAAAATAGCAGATACGGAAGTACCAAACTAATCAAACGTGGATTATCGTTACGTATTGTCTATAGTGTGTTGTAGTCTTTAAACAAAAATTGATTTTTGTAACAAAGACAAAATGCAAAAAGAGGTTAATAAAAGAGAGGGGGGATCTTTAGCTGCAACTGTGTGGTCAGAGCTGACCGTTTCTTGGCTGCATTCCCTTTTCTGCTCAACTCTCATGTTGCAATGAAAGCGTTGCATCCAGTCCCAGAGCAGTGGTTTCTGTTGTGGTTGATGGAGGGTGTGGCTGCTCTGCTGTAGAAGAAATAATTAGGGATCATGGTTTACTCTCATGATAATACAGGACGGAGGGCTGCGCTCCGCCCCGCTGGTTCGGGTGGAGCGAGAGCGACGCTCGCCGTGCGCTACTAAAACCTCCCGTGTTTCCGGGAGCGGCCCTTCCCCAGCCAACGTCGTCCTCCCTCTGTCGCGACACAACGTTACCATGGTAACAAGGCACAGACGTCGCACATAGAACATCCGAAGTTCCTCGACGGCGTCACTGTTCGCTCACTGTCAACAGACGGAGCTGCTGGAGCCTCCGTGCGCGTCTGAAAGGCATCATCCGCGCACCCGAGCCTGCGCGCTGCGCTCCGGTCCTCTTGGAGAGCAGAGACCGCCAGTAAGTAAAGAGAGACGCCAGAAGATTTGTGATTATGCAGGATAAAGGCACATTGATCAGCCCTCCTCTCGGAGCCCGGTGTCTGGCGGCAGCGGCGCCGGCGGGCAGAGCCAAACTTACTCACCCGGGAAAGGCGATTCTGGCCGGTGAGTTGTTGATCTTACATTGAATGTGTAAAACCTGTTTCTGGTGCTCGGGACGGCCACATAAAGTGTTGCAATCGGGATCTGTTAACATAAATCAACGCTGAGGGTGAAAGAAAACAAAGTTCAAGATGTGAACTAACCTGACAGACGGGTAGAAAAGCATACATGCGTGCTGGCAGGTAATCCTTACATGCGCGGCAGCACGCCATGGATAAGTATTAGTTTTGATGCCATATTTGAATGTCAGCCAGAACAGTTATTGCATTATCCATCACACTTTGGAGAAAAACTTGATTGTTGACTATGATTAAGCACCCAGGTCTGATGGAGCTGACGATTCGTGTATTTAAGAAGATGTAGCTATTTTAATTTGTATTTTTGGTACGCCAGGGTATTTCTGAACATTAAAGCTGAGTAGGAAATATGACCCCAAAACCCTAAAACAACCCCTAAACTGTCTCTTGCGTTGTGGGGCAGAAATAGTCTTATAGAAAAAAAGTCCCCTCTCCTCCGTCCTGTCCTCCTGTCCTGATGTGATTTCATCTCTGCACTCCACATAATGTTATCAGAGCAGCTCTGATGGATGTGTGTAGGGCACGGACTGAAATTTGTGTCCATCAGAATTTAAATTCAAGGGACTGTGAAAATTAAATGCACTGAAACAAGCACACGTTTTCCCAGATGTTCCCTATGTTTACCTTTAACTTTTTTTTTTTTTAATAACAGTCCATATGAGTAAAATGTGCCGCTCAACATGCTGAGATTTATTTTAGTCTAATTTAATCCTGAAGTTCCAACAGGCTGTGATTGATCTGCGTGCTCTGATATTTATCCAGTCTGCCATCTCAGTGTTTTTGTTTTTTTTTCTTTTTTTGCAGCTACATGAATCAAATTAGAAACGTGCCACCAAAGCCAGCGTCTTTTCTCTGTTTAACCAACTGCCAGCCAGCAGCCTCGGTTACACTTTATCATACTGACACCAAACATCGGGCCAAAGGCCCGTTAGCTGCAGCCCGTGAACAGTGCGCACGCTCAGCAGATCATTCGGTAGTGGGGATGATTCTGTGAGTGGTGCCTGTTGTGTAAATGCAGCCTTCCCCCACCGTGATGACGAGCCCCTCAGCGGTGCTTCCATTACAGGCCTCCTGCTGCTGATTACAGTGGTGTTCCCTGGTGACTGCAACATCTTCAGTATTTAAAGCGTAATCGTGACATCAGCTATAATGCAGCTACATTGTATTGCTGATTGTTGGTTTATTGAATTAAATTTACTTAAAGTTCATGTCGTTTTCCCTTTTGATGGTTCTGGCCCCCTCAAATGGACAGATACCCTGTCTGTGGCTGAGAGACGCAACATCTGAAACTGAAAAACTGTGGCAGTTATTACAGTAATTTAAACATCGCACATACAGGAAAGGGTTAAAAAAAAGTAACAAAAACAGGAGTATAGGTGTAGTAGCCGTCCCTCAGTCCGTTCTTGAGTGGCTAAATATGTTTAAATATGTTCCAGCTCTTCCTTTTCCGCTGTCATTCAGCACTGCCTGACTGGTTCTGCAACAGCACCACCTGTGTGTGTGTGTGTGTGTGTGTGTGTTGTCCCAGTGTGACATGCTAAAGCTACTTCAGATCTATCTGTTATGGTTAGTGTTATGGACGCAGCGAGTCACGTGTCCGGCCTTCAGGCCTTGAGGTAGACAAAGCAAGAAGTGGAAGGTCGCCGTAGCAGCGTAATGCATCGGAGGGCTGACGCAGACACTGGTCCGAAGCTTTTAGCTGCCTCTCATTGGTTCCTTCCTTCTGTTGCCACTGGCCACTGGTCAGGACTGAAGTGGAGCCATGTGAGGACGGAGAATCGTCAGTGAGCTGCCTCAGGCTCAGAAGCGACTCTAAATGGCTCCGTGCTCCTTTTTCCTTTCTGGTTCTTGCGTTTCCGTCCGCTGTTAAAAAGTTCACTTAGAGCTGCTCAACACTGAATATGCGAACAGAGGAGGATTTGATTGATCATTTTGCTCTTAGGGAACCTTGATTTTCTGTCACTTCAGCTTTCCTTTCCTCCTCTCCATTGCGCTCTGTCTCCAGCCTCGGGGCAGCCTGGTAAATTTTCTGGCTGCTTGTCTCCTCTCGGGTTCAGAGGGCTTGTCAAACTGCGCACTTACTCCCCTTCTCGTCCCATCGCCTCCCCCTCCTTGAAGGCGTGATAATAAATCACAGTGGACTCCAATATCCAACGCCCAGAAACCACCTCGGAAACAGGTTGTCATTTAGGTTGTACGGCTGTATAGGCTGTTTTTTTTCCCCACACTGCTGGTTTGTAATATTTCAGACTTTGTACCTTCTTTTGGTAATTTATTCCACTCTTTAATTGCCACTAGGTATTCATATAATCAATACAAGGCAGTTTATTTTATGTAATATTAGCAACAATCACAATAATGTTTGCCCGTTGGAACTGCGCTGTCAACTGTAATGAGTCAGAATGCTAACTAGAGAGCGTTGAGGGCCTGGTTTAGATTTAGAAGAGAAAAAAGCCTTTCTGATAACAACAAGAATGAGGTTTAGCTGTAATTTTGAACTAATTGCTCTAATCAATCATCTGGTTAATTTGCTTTAGAAATCATGCAAATCAGCCGTCTGGCAGCCACCTTCACAACTGCACACACGCTGTCAGAACCACCCGAAACACACGTTTCTGCTCGTGCAAATCAGCGTTTGGGGCTCACGCTGCAGGGTGAGGAAGGTTGATCAGCACCCATCCTGTAATGAGGCATCAGTGCAACAGGAAGGGGTGCTGCTGAGGACAGAGGATGCCAGACTTCAGATAAATAATTCTTTTCATGTTTTGCTGAAGCAAAAAAAAAAAAAATAAATAATAAATTGGCATTGCTGTGCTGTTCATAAGATGTTTAAGGTTTGCAAAACACCTGTTTTCTCCATTGGAACTGGAGGTGTGGACACTTCAATGCGTTTCAGACCTCAGGCAATTTTATTTACTTTAACGGTGAAGGGAAAATCTAAATATGGAACATCCGGATGAATAATTGATTCCGCTAATTAATTAGCTGCTCTCTTCAGGGCACAAAAGGAATGACTGATGAGGGCTGTTTTAGGTGTTAAATGTAGCAAAACTTTCAAACAACAGGGATGGAGGCTGGAACAGGTTGATTGATTTTTGGAAGGATCTTTGATTTTCAGAACATTTCCCAGTGGACCAGATGTGCTGCCTGCTCATTAGCAGGCATGCATGCAGTGGCTGGAAACCTTCTCTGTGGCTCTTTGATGCTAAACATCTGTGTAAACCATTTGTTCCAACTGAAAGCTACTGAAAATATACGCATAAAGATGAGAAAATAACAGGTTTTGGCCTTGGTCCCTCCACAGGTTTACATCAGCAGGCGCACTGCTGCTTTCAGTTTCATTTCTGTCTGGCTTCTTGCAGCAGACGGTGGCGAAGATCGATGCAGCTGCTTTGATTTTATGGGAACAGTCTGAAAAAGAGCTCTGATGGTGGGGTGGGGTGGGGGTGGGTGAAACTCCAGCATCAGATCCAAAAGGCCCACAAAAAAATGGAGATTAAGGGCAGTTTTGCTCGTGGAAGCCAGATCTGACAGCTACGCTGGGGTCATTTATGGTGTCCTGTGTAAAGGGAGCGTGCGCCTTGTGAACGCAGACCAGAAAATAGAGCAGAAGATAAAAGACCCACGGGAGGTGCGGTGATGAATGAGCGCATTTGTTGGCTGTGGGTACCGAACTGATGGAGGCTGGTTGTCACATGAGAGACTGTCGACTCGTGTGGGGAAATAGATGAACGTGCTTTATTGTTTCTCCTCTCCAGGAGACTCACTGAGCCACTGGTCCCAGTCAAGGCTGGAATGGACCTTTATGAATCTCATGTGATTTCAGTCTAAGCAGCGCTGACACCACGGTGGCCAAGTAATTAAAGACGGGACTTCGCTTCTGAAGGCACCAGCAGCCTTTACTGGCTGTGAAATATTATCAGTTAATCTTGCGACTGTTAGTCAAACGTAATTTTGATGTTGACACTCCACAAATACTTACAATTACTGTTGGCACTTTAAGGTTTCGACACATTTGGACTCAAAATCAAACGGAAACATCCTGCTGCAGAGTAAAATGTGCCTCCTAATGAATCAGCTGCAGCATCATTGTTTCCTGAGCGGTTTAGGGACGAGCGTTTCTTTATAACCGCATCACACGTGCGCTTCCTTGGCTTTGTGTGTTGGTGTGCGCCAGCGTCATTGAGTTAATGGAGGGCCTTGGCCTGCGTAATGGAGCCCCTCTCTGCGGACTGAGGGGATAATTTAATTAATCTCAGCTCCTGCATCATCCTCCCTCCTCCTCCTCCTGACACTTGTGTCCATTTTTGGACGCCCGTCCTCTCCTGCCCAGGTGTCCGTTCTCTTCATCCCCCATTTTTGTCCTCTTTGCTGTCAGACGGTTCCATCTCTACCTCCTTCTCTTCTGCTGCTCTCTTCTTCAGACAGCTGAGTCTTTTGTGGCAGGGCAGAAGCAGAGCGGTGGTTGATTTAGCCTCAGCCGGCTCATCGCTCGTGCCTTCTTGGGAGCTCTGCTTTTAATGTTCACAGAGGGGGAGCCATTTGCGGAGTCACTGTAATGATCCATGATGCAACGACTGCTCCCAGACCTCCAATTAAATCAGAATCTCACTTAAACCACCGACGCCGTCATTTGTTTTTTTTTGATACGTTAAAGTTGATTGACCATGTGTAAATGTTTTGCTATGTAGGTGGAATCGCCGGTGGCATAGAGATCTGCATCACCTTCCCAACAGAGTACGTTAAGACCCAGCTGCAACTGGACGAGAAAGCGAATCCCCCCAAATACAGAGGAATAGGTGAGTGTGAAACAGCCCAACTGTGTTCAAATCTGTTATTAGACTTAGATTCACTTGATATCAAGTATCCACCTGCTCATCTGCGTGTTTGGCTCTCTCAGGAGCTCATTATCTAATTACCCATCATCCCTGTGTACATTAGGGATTCTGACAGGCTGTCACTGCTCTTGCTGTTATCAGACCAGTGTGCACATATCTACTTCCTTACACAACACACACACACACACACACACACACACTAGGATCTGTTACTATTGGCTGGGGCTCTGAGAGGATGCTAATGAGCACTCAAACCAGCTGTTGCTATTTTTCTGCTCGGTTTGGTCAAAGGGAAGAGGGCATACAAACAGGACCCACACCTCTAAGAGGCAGAACTTCAGAGCAGAACAGCTGGTGCTGCAGCCCGTCGGTCTGTGGTAAAGCAAACACGGGAGAATGCTCTCAAATAAAACCAGCAGCTGCTATTCCCTTCTAACCAAATATGAGCGAATATGAATTTGTTTAAGCAGACACCGGTGTGAAAGGTCGAAACTGTCGTCCTCCAGGTGACTGCGTGAAACAGACGGTCCAGCATCACGGTGTGAAAGGCCTGTACAGGGGACTCAGCTCTCTGCTGTATGGATCCATACCCAAGTCTGCTGTTAGGTACGTGCTATCCCTGGAACCACCGACTAATGTGAAACTGTTCAACCATCCCCTTCCTGTTTTAGTGATTTCCATTCGAAAGAGTGGAACCTGAGAAAACGGCGACCAGCCTGAGCTTTGGTGATTTGTAACCTGGAGCCACTGTTACACTGTGGCTGATCTGCTCCATTTACCAAAATGTCACATTTCCCTTCGCTGTAATTATGTTATTCCCTTCACAGCAACGACATTCTCCTTCTGACAGTTCTCTCCCTCACAAACACCTTCCTTTCTGTCTTTTTTTTCTTTTCTTTCCTTGTGTGCTGGAAGGTTCAGCGGTGGAGTGACGGGTTTATCCAGGCGAAACAAAATGCCATTCAAACTCATGCAGGGTCTCAAAGGGGTTGGGGTGTGTATGTGTGTGTGTATATGTGTCTGACTGGTTTTGTTTCTGCATTCCAAACAGCTTTCTTTGCAGAAATATGACAGCTAGATATATGACACTGATGTTTCTACTTGTTTTATGCACGTCTACGCAGACATTTTTAATCAGTTTATAACAAATTCTCTGCTCGCAAAGATCCTCTCAGAGACCCAAGTGAAAATGTGACAGAAAGTCTCTCAGATAGTAACGGATTCACTCTTTGGTACATTTTCCTCCGACCACTGCTTCTCCTGCATCATTTTCCAATCTGTCCAATCCTTTTATTACTTCCTCAGTCTCCCTTCCCTCCTCCTCCTCCTCCTTTTTCCTCCCACCTTCCATTAACTGATTACACTTTGGGTATCACCCAAACGGCTGGAGGAGGCATGAGAGGGACATTGGAGCGCTTTTGACCTTTCTAGCACCTTAACCCATCCCCCATCTTTACATCTTCCCCTCTCTGTTTCCAGTTCCCTTCATTTTCTCTTCTTCGGCTCCTCTCCGGACTCTGACCTTGTAGAAAAAAATCCATTAATGAAGATTGGGCAGCACTCAGACGTCCAGAGTGACTCATCTCTAGCTGTGGACGGCGGCCAAAACACGACGTGTCGTATTCTGTGGAGTATATTCCACTCGTTAAATGGGGCTGGCTGGGGAAAGATGTCTTTCCTCCGTCATTTTAACAAACAGCATTTATTTCAGCAGCGTCGTTACCAAGGTCCCTGCAGACGCCACACAAGCTTATACGCCACTCCTTGAAGAGGGGGGCCCAGAGGGAGTCGGGCGTAGTCATTTTTATCGGATGTTTGTCAATCGTGGCGCCAGAGCAGATGTGCATGAAGGATGAGCAGAGCGGAGTAACGCCATAGAAAACAGTTCTAATAAGCCAAGTCTAAACAAAGAAGGAAGACGCCGGGGAAAGAGTCCAGGCAGACTGAGAACACAAGGAGGAGACACCATTCATCAAGGCTCTTTACCTAATGGACCAGCCAGCGTACCTGCCTTCACGGCAATTCAATTGCATCTAAAAATAACCTTTCTTGTAAAGGACTCACTGGAACAACATCAAATTGTGGACACACATACACACACACACTGGGATGGCTTCCATGGCAGCTCTTGCATTCTTTGGTTACTAACATTAAAAGCCTGAAGCTCATTGTTCACTTGTCCTCTGAAAAAAAAAAATGCAACTGTTGCAAGGAAGTTGCACAGCTTGAGGTGCAGTACGGTTCTGCTTTTGTGCTCAGCTGTGGTGTGCAGATAATCTTCTGTTGATAGACAGCAATATCTTTCCAGTGTGGTTTCCCATCCCTTCCCCTCACCTATGTAACCATTTACTTAATTAGTGAAATGTTTTTAACATCTTCTGCTGGGTCCTTTTCTCTTTCCTCAGGTTTGGAGTGTTTGAATACCTCAGCAACCGTGCAAAGGACGAGTCCGGCCGCCTGGACAGCACCAGGGGCTTGCTGTGTGGGCTTGGCGCCGGGGTGATGGAGGCGGTTTTAGTGGTGTGTCCGATGGAAACTGTCAAGGTTTGCTAATTATAGATTTGGGAATCAATAAAATTAAAGGTCCAGTGTGTAAGATTTGGTGGCATTTGATGGTGAGAGACAGAAAGAAAGAACTGCACACACTCACTAGTGCCACAGTGTTATCTACAAGCGTTGACATTGACAACTTCTTTGAAAAGACAAAATATTTGCATTTCCTCCATCTCTCTGATAGTAAAGCAACTTTTTTTTTCGTTCAAGGTCAAATTTATCCATGACCAGACCTCAGCAAACCCTAGATACAGGGGCTTCTTCCATGGAGTCAGAGAAATCATCAGGGAGCAAGGTAAAGGCTAGTTTTAGTGCATGCCTGACATCTACCGGTAAAATTGGGTAATGCATCTGATAGAATTCACTGTTCATCCTGCCTTATTAGGTTTAAGAGGCACATACCAGGGTCTCACAGCCACAGTCCTTAAACAGGGGTCAAACCAAGCTATCCGGTTCTTCGTGATGACCTCTCTCAAAAACTGGTACAAAGGTCAGAGTGGATCCGGTGTTTACATGTCTGTGATTGATTACATGTCTCTGTTCACAGCTCATGACTCAGACTTTATGTTCCGTCACCAGGTGATAACCCCAATAAGTCCATCAATCCATTGGTGACTGGAGCCTTTGGAGCCATAGCAGGAGCAGCCAGTGTGTTTGGAAACACTCCTCTAGATGTAATCAAGACCAGGATGCAGGTACATGATATAATATGGCACAGAATGTTTCTGTCTTAGTTGATACTTGTCAAGTTGTCAAGGCTTACTGAAGATTTATTTTTCTTTCCAAAGGGTCTGGAAGCGCATAAATATAAAAACACATTGGACTGTGCTTTAAAGATAATGAAATATGAAGGCTTGGCAGCGTGAGTAAGAATAGCAAACAGACTTTTATTACTCCTTTACTGACGGTAAGCTGCATGTGTTTGTTTTCCCTTATTGCTATAACTTTTTTTTTTTCCTTGTCCGTTTCTGTCTTTGTGTCAACCTGTAGCTTCTATAAAGGAACAGTCCCACGTCTCGGCCGCGTCTGCTTGGATGTTGCCATAGTTTTCATCATCTACGAGGAGGTGGTCAAGGTCCTCAATGTCGTCTGGAAGACCGACTGAGCTGCGGGGAGGGCTGAAGCCTCCTGCTTCCAGGGCCTCAGACTCAGTTCTGAGTTCTGCAGGTCAGATCATGACTAATGATCCATATCTGTTTACTCTGAGTGTGAGCTCATACTAGCCTGTCCAATCCAGAAGTGCCGGAGATCACAGCTGGCTGCAGCCCTGTCAAACACTGTCAATTCCATAACCACGTCTTCAACAGAATGATTTTAGTTCATAATATATTCATTATTTTTATAACGTAGAGATTGCACTTTTTTCCACTTTATTTTTTGATTTAATTTAAGATATTATATATTTAATTCCTGTGCTGAATGCCAAACCAGAGTAACATGCAAAAGTAGCCGAACAGCATGCAGAGAAGTGTCTTTATTTAACGTTGAATGTTGAGAGAGTCAGTTTTATTTTGACTGGTGCTGGTATAGTTTTTATTTCTGCAATGGATAGAAATGATATTCTAACTAGTTCTACATAATTGCTGTATTGCGCTGTGATTCCACAGCAACAACCAAACCTCTTTTAAAAAAAAACAAAAAAAACAAAAACAAATGGCGCCGTGGCTCCATCGGGTCATTTCCTACCAATGTGATTGTTGTTTGTTTCATTGTTTACATTTGCTGCAGGGGTGGGGGTGAGTGAGGAGAGGTTTCTGTCATCAACCAAAACATGTCGCTGCCCAAATTAATTTTTTTCCAGTTTATGTGCTTTTACGGTTCTGATTTAACGTCAGGCTTTTATTTTTGATTGTCAGTTATGTGCCTTCTTCCCATTTCTTTTGCCTGGTCGTTATAATGATGTGCAGATGTTCATAAGTGCGTTAATTGCTGCAAATATTTAAATATGTCAGAAATACTGATGGGTTACCACTATTTTTTAAAATAAACATGCTTCAGTTGTGTCCTGGTGTGTATGTGTAAAATAACACTGTACCTGCTGTAAAGTTCTTTACTGCAGAGGAATTTCAAAACATTAAACGTGCAACTGTGAAACCATGTAGAGTTTTGTCGTTTTTATATCACAGATCGAGTTATAAATGAAATGTGGAAGACAGATGTCAAACATGCAAATCATTGTTCCAGTAGGTGGAGCTGTTGCCAGAGCCGCAATCATCTTTGTATCTCTCTCTGACCCTTACGCGCATGCGCGCGCGCACACATACGCGAAGTGATGAGAGAGGTCTCATCTCTTTAGTCCTGTACAATAGAGCTTTATGAGAAAGGCCAAAGAACCCAAAAACCTCCCTTCATCCTAACATCAACACCCCCGCGTCCTCCTCCTCCTCCTCCTCCTCCTCCTCCTCCCCCTGCTCCACCGCCTCCTCACATTTGCTCAGGATTTAACATTATCAACTATTTCCTTTCTCCTATTAATATTGATGTTCTCTCACTATATTTGACTACAAGTGAAAGTGAGCACAGTGCGTTTTTTTTATGTTTTCCCCCTTATTTTCAAGTCCGACTCTGTTGTTGCAGAGCTTCTGAAGGTGGATAATTTGGGTCAGTCACCTTTTATGATAAACCCCATTTTAACCACACCATCTTGTTACTTTGATGTGTTTTAACTGTAAAGCAGTAACACTTCAAACGCGATTAAGAAATGTAATTCAAACTGATATAAAGTGAGGAATTCCACGTGAAGCTTTTTTTTTTTTTATTGCATTTATGCTTTTTCTCCTCTCAGATTTCTCTGCTCAGATTCTCCAGCTACTCAAGTGCAGTGAAGGATAACTAATGTCATTGTTCTGCAGTCGAGGGGCTGCGCTTTGTTCTGCGGGATTACTTTGCTGGTGCAGCCCGGCAAGGATCACTCACATTAGCTATCATTTACACGTCAGCGTGTCTTTTTTCGGTTATTACGTATTTTCATATCAACAGGCCACGCCGCTGTCCGTGGTGCTGAATCTCATTCGATCTGAACCCTAAATAGCCAAAATTATTTGTCTTTTTTCCTCACACTCGTTCATATTTAAGTCTGTGTGGTATTAAAACTTTAAATTGCCCCAAATATGTTTGGCCCATCTGTGATATCTGTTGCAAACACATAAAACGAATAAACAAAACAAACAAAAAAAAACAACACATATATATTTGGGGCCACTTTTTACAAGTATTCGTGTGAGAGGGTGTGGGAGGAGAGGTCTTACCTAATAACCCAGGGCCAGCGCCGAGGGGCGGTGTCCGACACACTAGAGCTGGTGCGCAAACCAGCTCCACTTTTACGCATCAGTTGTTCGTCTCCGACTCAATGCGGCTTTTACTCCAGATTGGGATTTTACTCACAGAATAACACCAGCATATTCAGTGTAATTAGGGATTAAGCTGCACCAGAAGGAAATCCAGCATATACCGGTGGGATTGCGTGAGGGGAAGAAAAAAAAAAAGTTTCCACCATGGGAGCGCACGGATGGAGCTCAGCGCGTGTGGGCTTTATGGTTTGTGGACATTTAGCGTTTTTCTGCGGGGAGCTTTTCCTCCGGGCTGAGGCGGGCTGCAGGGTGAGGGAGAGCCCAAACTGCTGCACCGGCCGGAACAACGACTGTTTCGAGTACACGAGGAGCAAAACGGTGTGTTACTGCGATACCTACTGTCGGAAGACAGGAGACTGCTGCGAGGACTACCAACGCGTGTGCCAGATCTCAGGTGAGCGGTTCGCTCCGCGCTGCGCGTCGAAGCGGGGCAGAAACTTCAGCTTTTAAGGGTTAGGGTTAGGGGAGTAAGTCGAAAGTAAGGCCTCAGCCGTCAGGTAGTGACCAGTCTGCCGCTGTTGTTGTTGGCAGAGAGGTGACACGGAGACAGTGAGACATACCGCACTTAGCTGTCTCAAGTGAACCCATTAATGCTGCTTGTCTTCCGAGCCCATACACAGTTGGCCATTAGCGCAGGGGGAATCCAGGCATCTCTTGTCTTCATGGTGCTGGTTTCAGCAGCGAGTTGCGTGCCCGCGCGGGCGTACGTGCACGCCCGCATGTTTATAGGACGACCCTTGACCCAGCCAGGCCAGTGGCTGAAGACAAGATCACAACTGTGGGAAAACCGAAGAATTATGAGCGGCTCTGCAGAAAGAACCGTAAAAAATAAGAGTGCGTTTCCCCTCGTCTTTCCTGCTATATAAGGACAAATGATGGAATGGACACCATGGGAACAGACTGCCAAAGATGGTCAAGATTAGTGTGTGTGAGCGATGAGACAGGAGCAGCTCTGACCCATCTCTAGTTCACAAAGGAGCGATTATCTGCCTACAGATACACTCGCAGGGTGACCTGCACCTTAAATGCACACTAACAAGCACCTGTGGGGTCATTCTGCTGAGTCAAAGAGCACTTAAAATACTGCAGCCATTAGGCACATTTAGCGTATACATAGTGACTCAGTCTTTCTTTCCTTACTGTGATTTTGACAGGCGGCCATGTCCCGACAGGACTAAATCACTTAAAAGCATGTATTCTTCAAAAGTACTGTAAAGGAGTGCACTTTATTCAAGCTGATAGCCGTACCACCAGTTAGCCACTGCCTACCAGCAGCATGCTTTACAGGGGGAGCAGAGTTTATGCCTATTTCACAATTAGCAAGGAATTTTTTTTTTTTTTTTTTTGTAACTCTGGTTAATCTGTTATCCAAAGCTTGATCTCTGCGAGCAACTGGACTGGCTCATGTTCTGGAAGACGTTTTGCTCTTCTCCAAAAAGGCTTCTGATCTGAAGAAGCCTTTTGGCAGGCATGTAGAGGCAACATCTAGCCACCAGCTGGGTGCAATCCCGCATCACTCCATCCATTCCGCCTGGCTGCGAGGCTGACAGGGCTGAACAAGCTCGGGAAAGCACCTCAGGTCAGCACTGAGTCATCACTGTGCTGCGAAAAAGCAGCTGGCCCTTCATTGTAAAGGCCACCATGTGCATCAGTTTACCTGCATGTCAGGGGGAGGGTTTATCCAGAAATGCTGGTCCTGAGCAGGCACATGGCGGTGAGCTGCAGCTGTCACACGCTGGACAGAACACGTCAGAATCACAATCAAACCGCTCACGATCAGTGAACTCTGGTGACATTTCCAGTTCCTCTAGGTGCAACCTGAGCATCTGCGCACTATAAACACAGTTTGTGGAAGAGGCCTGATGTTTCCACAGTCACCCTGCAGCCCTGGACCACATCAGGGACTAGTCTGTCACGCTCTGTAATTTACCGGCTTCAGCAAGAGCTCAGAGAGGGCGACATCACGGGAGAGACGCAGGAAACGCGCCGCGCCACACCTGACGCCCTCTCAGGTGTGACGCCGTTCTCCCAAGCGATGCAACGGGAGGATTTTCACATCGTATTTATACCTCTCTGTTGAACAGCTGCACAGTTTCAGCTTCAAACAAGCGCGTTTGATGGAGGAATGTTTGAAGTGGGATGTCCCACGCGTTCCCAGGCTCATTTAAATCCACTTAGAGCAAGCTGCCAAACAGAAAGTCTGCAAGTCTTTCTGTAAAGATTATAGCAATATGTTCATTTCAGTGTCATCAAACTGGAACAAAAGAGCAGACATTAAGGAGGTAACAATGACTGATGCTGTCATCACAGGGTTGCAACTTTAAATTGAGGAGGTTCTTCCTGTTGGGGGGCTAAATATGGCACAGAAATACCATGTTGTCCCGCAGGCAGCCTCTAATTGGTGATCCCTCACTGAAGCCAGGAGGAGGAGGAGGATGGAGGAGGCAGCTCCTGTCCTGTCTCTCTGCGTTGTCTGGTCGTTTTCAGTGCCGGAGGTCTGAAACTCCTGCAGGCGCTGTCATGATCGCGCCCCGTGTCCGTCCACACGCAGTCCCTCCTTTTCCTGCTCTCCCCACGCATTCTTATATTATATTCTTATATTCTAATAGCGAACCAGCCTGTGGCCGAAAGGTGCCGGTTGTGGCAGCTCGTGTCTAAAACCACCTGATGGACTTCACGTAATGAAGCAGCTGCTCCCTTCACATGTTTCATGTGATTCTTTGAGATGATTTATGATTGTAAAACAAACACAAATGTTCCATGTCAGCGCTTCAAAATAACAAATGTTCATTAAATGTGATGAATTAGAAATTGGATTATCCAGTGACTAAGACATTTTTCTAGCCTTTTCAAACAACAGCACAGGCTAGCTGCTGCCGTGCCAGTAAACGCACCATTAGCAGACAGACATCTTCATTAGCCTTGGTTTTTAGCCGAGATGCTCTCTGGCTAAAACTGTAAAGACTGAGTCACTATTGTTGTGCAAGAGTCCACACATCTGCTTTTACTTCCAACATGTCACAGAAAAAGTTGGATTTTTTTTAAAAAATAAATTTCCTTAGCCATGGGAACATGTTTCACAAACACATATTTTCAGATCTTCATCAGATTGTTTTGGTAATTGCTTGGTTTGCCGGCCTCCTTTCTTTCAAAGTCTCCACAGGAAGTCCTTATGTGCTAAACTGCTATTAGTGCTCAGACATGTTTCCTTCACTCCTGTTAGCAGACGCGTGTCTTTTTTTTTTTTTTTTTTCTTTTTCCTGTGTTGCCAAACATCAGGGTTAGGACTTGTCTGAGGGGACAAAGGCCCAGCTCTCTGCATGGGGAGGAAGCTTGCCGGGCCGAGTTTGGTGTGCAGTGGTCCTAGAGAACAGTTGGACATCTGGGTCCTATCAGAGAGGAGGAGGGGGAGGATGGGATGGGGGGGGTAAAGAAGGCTAAATAAAGGAGACAGATGGGACAGGAAAAAAAGACACTGGCGGGACAATGTGATAAAGGAGAAGATAAAGCAAATTGGGCAGTCAGGTTCCTTTTGTTATGAAAGCCTAACATGGAAGTGGTGTTCTGGGAGAGCACAAGGAAAGAGTGAAACGGCAGATAGTGAGCTTTTAACTGAGAGCAACAAGTGTGAACAGAAAATTGCGTGACAAGTGAAGCGATTAGAGTGCTGATACAGATAGGGTTTGGATCGAAGGGCAGAGGTTTATCCAGGTGGGTTCGTATACACGTGCATGTCCGCCCCAAAGGTGCCCAGAGAGACTTTTCTTTCTTTCGCATTGAAATATGTTATTTTCATTTCATAAAGAAATCTAAACTAGCATTGGTGCATGATGCTTCATTTCCTTTTGGAGGCAAAAGGAGAAATGAAGAAATGTGTTTTGAGATTTGCAGACTGTGCTCGTTTGTGTGTTACATGATCATTTCTTTCTTACAAAAGTCTGTTAAAACAGTCATGCAGTCTGGCTCGTGTTTGGAAAAAAAAAAAAAAAGCTGAACATGCTGCACTTGTTGTATTGGGGTCAGAGGTCAGACTGGGGACTCTCTCCTTGACAATGAGCATAGAGCACGGCAGCAGCTTTAAGCTGAGTGGGTCAAGCTGTGTCAGACTGTCTGTCAGAAGGGTTATCAGGTGGGTGGTGGGCCTGCCACGCCGACGGAGGCTCCCAGGCTCCTGGTCAGTAACTGCCTTCCAAACTTTGGATCAACAAGCCGAGATATCTGGTCCAATCCAGTCCTGTCAGTGTGTACGGTGGCGTCACGAGAGGGATGGTGCCTTGGGAGCAGGAGCCTTACACACCCTCTGCCGTAACAAGCACAGTTACCCCGCTACGCTGCATTTCCCTTTTTAGAAAAAAAAAGAGGGAAAGAAAGGTGGGGAGCGAGGATAAGAAGAGGTGGGGTCAGCGGGAGTACGCGGTGTAATGTATACGCCTGCGTATTTTAAGGTGATGACTGAAGGTGGAACAGTGGGTGGGTTAATCTGACAGATATTGTGTTTGATGTGTGTGTGTGTGTGTGCGTGTGTGGGTGTGTTAATCTGGGAAAATCGAGTGTCAGGTGGGCAGCACTAATGTGCAGGAATGCAGAGATTCCACTGTGGCTTTGTGTCACTGGACCCCCCACCCCCACCCATCAACCGCCATTCCACTCCTAACTCCAATCGGACCCTGGGAATGAACCAAACAGGCGGCACTCTCTTTTTTCTCCTGTTTACTAGTAGCATAGTGCAGTGGGCAGGATGTGTATAACAAAGATAACAAAATGTTTAGATAGTAAGGGACGATTAAATTCAGTTATTTTATATTTAACCCTTTCCTCTCTGTACTAAGAACATGCTGTAATCTGGGTGTCACCTTCAAGATTAGTGAAACCGCTTTATATTAGTTAAAGTTGTTAAACAGTTTTTTTTCTGCTCTTTTATTTGTGCTTGTGTTAATCTGGTGTCTCTTATTTGTTTATGGAGTTGGCACTTCCGCCCGCAAAGCCGTAAATTGTCTGGCGCTGATAAACGTCAGACAATTTGCAGTTTACATCGGCTCGATGCTTTGATCAGCGCAGCCATCTCACTAATTCAGCTTCCTCTTAGGCTGATATAACTGGCTAAATCAGCATGAGCTGGAGGGGAAGCCTGATTGTTGCTGCTGCTGCTTATCTGGTGGTGCTGCTGTGTGTGTGTGTGTGTGTGTGTGTGTGTGTGTGTGTGTGTGTGTTTGTGAGGTAGCAGGATGCAAAATTAGCCTGCTCTTCCCAAATTTTCCTCGGGTGGCAGACTTCCTGAGTCTGCGGTTTGGCTGATTTGAGGTCAGTCTTTTGCTGTGCGCCCACCTGTGTAAAACAGTCAATTTCGGGTGAATTATTTCCATGTTGCAGTACACTTGGAGTCATTCAGTCAGCTGTAACTAATCCCCCTCCCCACTCACCACCACTACCACATCAAAAATCACATTCTGACATCATGAAAATGTCTGTGTGCTATTAAGTCTGCTGCATGAGTTCTGATTTAACTTTATCGGGGACAGAAACAGAAGGTAAACTAATCTATCATTTTTTTCTTTATCTTGTCTTTGGTTGGGACCTGGTGCTTAAACTCCTTGCTGACCTCTCGCTGTTTTCCCAGCAGCCATCGACTGCGTGGTGGGGCCTTGGGGTCCCTGGTCCGCCTGCACGTCTTCGTGCGGCGTCGGGAGCACAGAGCGGAGTCGCCAAGTGTCCGTTCCGCCCAGAAACGGGGGGAGACCGTGCCCTGACCTCAAACAGCGTCGAGGGTGCTTCGGAAACGACGTAGTGTGCAGCAGAGGGACAGGTGAGGAGCGGCGTGCTTTCGTTCATGGACACGCTGTTGGTATGAACTCCGGCCCTCATTTATTTGCTGTTTTATTACCCTCCGGGGTGCCTCTCAGGCTGTTAGGTAACACATCTGTGCTGAAGCCCGTTCCAGCTGCGCTCTTTCAAAATTCCCAGTGGTGCCGTTCCCAGAAAAAAAGTCAGAACTCACAGATAAACGCTTCTGAGAAAAAAAAGAAACTGAAATATGAAGTTATTTTGGACTCATGGCATCGGCTGCTGGAGGTATGTTTTGACTGGCGTCCTTTAATCCTCACACCTGACCTGCAGAGGTGGCGAAGATCCTGCCCGATTCGTTCAAGAGGAACTTCAAGGACCCTTGGAGGCGACCACACATGATGATGAAGGAGAAGAAGGAAAGGTAAGACCTTCCACTGCAAACCACCACATCCAGCAAATCAGCCTTTTTGGTTTCGCCTTGTCTCATGTGCGGACCACGCCGAGAGGGCGAGACTTAGCGCTGCTGTGTCTAAGGCGAACGAGGTAAAGGCGTTTATTTCAGAATGGCTTCGCTCGGTGTGTGACTCCAGAGCAGGGGTGGGCAATTATTTTGCCTGAAGAGCCACATTGGGTTGTGGATCTTGATGAAGGGGCCGGCCAGGTGGTGCGGGAAACTAAACCCCCCAGATGAGGATCAGAGGTTAGCTAAAAATCCTGCTTGATGGACTATTGACTGAGAAAATATATAGAAGAGCCTGTAAATTGGTCCAACTAGAGATGGATGATGAAGCTCCAAATGATGTTTGGCCCCACCTTCTTGAGAGGACATGTTAGCATGCTAGCTGAAGGGGGGGTCTGAACCTTTTTCTAACCAATCAAGCTGACAACCCTCTTCATTTGGCTTTTGGAGAAATGATTGTGAAGGCTCTGCGGGCCGGATTAAATAGTTCATCGAGCCACATGTGGCCCCCGGGCCTTAGTTTGCCCACCTCTGCTCCAGAGGAACATCTCTTTATTTTTGCTCGCACAGCTGCATTCCGACCTGCTGGGTTTCACCTCTGCCTCTGCTAAATGTGGTTTCAAAGGTCTTTTTAACTCAACTTTGTGCACTAAAAGATTAGCAAGCAGACCAAGGCCAAGGCTGAGCCTTGAAACTGCTTTGACTGTTACACTCTAACAGGTGTCGTTGAATACTTGCATCACGCGCTGACCTTTGCCCACAACGCCGCCATAATCCAAGCCAAAGATAAATCATCACCGCAATTTGCTCATCTCCGCACAGCTGCCTTTTCGGTCCTGGTTAAGATGGATGTCAGGCGCCGTTGTTTTGACTAGAATATGAAGCATCGGGGGACGGCGGGCACGTCACTCACGGGCCAATCAGCACGGATATAACAGAGCTGGGTCGTTCCCAGAGAGACATCTGGTAACGTGACGGGTCCTGCGTGTTTTCGTAAAAGCCGACCTCGGAAATGAGGGGTTAAAGTGAAATAACCTACATGAAATAATGAGCTGTTGTTGAACATATGACGTAAGTTTTGAGGGGGCAGGTCGGTATTTGCTGTACTTAACGGGGCTTTACGGGGGTGGGGGGGAAGAACTCTCAAAACAGGCTGATACAATTTCTCCAAGAAAAAAAAAGTCATATGTACAAAGAATTCTGGGAAAAGTAACTTAATGTTTTCTTGACAAGCCACCCCACTGAGGAGGCTGTTTTGAAGCATTCAGAGACAAAACAAACGACTCAGTGGTTGGAAGGATCTGTCAGAGGACACAGAGCAAAGAAACATTGTTGTTTCCAGAACACAGAGGGAGCCCTGTTGATACCGGTGAAGTTCAGCAAATCTCACATTCGCCTGTGTGATTCGCCTTTTGTCATTTTTGAACCTGTATTCAAACATGGCAGCCTTGCCCAGACTGAGCTCCTGGGTTCTATAAATGCATATTTTATTGCATTTCACTCTGGTAGGCAGGAGAGATGCCTTTGTAGATTGTCCAAATCTTTAAATATTCAGCTAATGCCATGTTGTCCATTTGCCCATTTTGATATTGATTGATATGTGTTTTTTTTGTTTTTTTTTAAAGCTTAAATATCAGAGGCTGATCTGTCTGTTGGAAAACTGTGGGAACAGTTGATCCCAAAAGAACCCTCCTTACTCATTATCATCATCATCATCATCATTTCCCTTTGGCCTGTTTTTAGTTACTGCGTGTACCTGAGGTTGAAACAGGCCAGCGTGGCGTGTAAACTCCGACTGTGGAGCGCTCACCTGGTGAAGGAGCGGCTGGTCTGTGCCGAGTGTCAGGGCGACGCCATGTCCAAGTCAGACCGCTGCGGAGGCGACGGCATACAGAGCAACAGGTGAGCCGCAGAGACAGATCTACCGTGCCGTGTTTGTGCAGAGCAACATAAACTCGTTCTTATATTTGTGGTTTGGTCATGTAAAATGTTGGTTAGACGTATAGAATGATGTTGTGAATCCAGCATCCTTATGCATTTGTATACGTAGCATCCACTTCAGTATAATATCCCATAATATCAGTGCATAATTTAAAACTAATCCCTTTGTTCCCCAGGACCTTCTGGTCAGCAGCTTCAGTTCCAGGCTGTCATGGCTCCTGGGTGCGAGAGGCATCCTCGGAGGGTTGCCGGTGCCCTCCCTACTCTGTGCTCTTTGTGTGAGGTGGTGCGGAACCTCCACGAAAAACCGTTTGCAGAGACAAGATCTCGCTCACATCCTCCCGCTAATGTGGAGAGAGCTACCGGCCGAACCAAACTCCTCTGACCAACGGGTAACTCGAAGAGATCTGCGACATCCTGCCACTTTTTATTTTTGTTTCCTTTCACCTCATAACCTGTACTGTATACACTATTGCTAAGCTAATCTGAAATAATCATTGCATTTTTATTCCATTGCCACCTGATGTATTCACACTCCTCCAAAGCAGCAGCATCTCTGCGCCTTTTTACCTCCACGCCTTTGCTATCTACCTCCATCATTGCATATTTGCTAATGCATAATGTAAAAATACATAAAGATATTGTTTTGCTTTATACATTTTCTACTCCTATTTTTGTGTTTGATGTATCTGTGTCTGTTTGTGTCACCTGCTAGTTGGCTGAAAACTGGCTCTTTTATTCTGTATTCTTGGCCAAAGTCAGCATATCTACACTCGTCCCTTAAGTGCAAGCTAATACCAGCGAGACTGTCAGGAAGGAATTCTCAGGTGCTGAGATCTTATGTCTTCATCTCTCATCACACCTTCTCTCTTCTCCTGGTGACCTATCACAGAGGTAGTTTAGGCTAACTTGTAGCATGAATCATCTCCCATCTGTGTAGACTGCAGAAAAAAAGAGGGATTTGAGAGAATTCCCTGGTGCTATCTCTTGACCTCCAAATACTTTGGATCCTCCCAGGGAGTTTTATCTGCAAACTATCACCCAATTGATTAGTCATGATCTGCAATACTCCTCGACCAATCTTTTCTCAGTACTCAGCTTTTACCCAGAGTTGTACATAAAACACTCCCTGATGAGTCACAAACAAGAATTTGTATTTCCTGATTCCAGTGCGATTTTCCCACAGTAAAACAAGAGGATTAAAGTTCAAGGAACACAATGATATTCAAGGACCTCCATCAGGTCCTGTTGGTGCACACGCTTGTATGTTTGTCTCTGTGTTTGTTTATTTATTATAAAATAAGCGATCATTTTTATTAGAGCAGCACTGCATATTCTGTACACTGTCCATTAGTGGAAATAAACAACTGCAGTAAAGTTTCTCTCTCATTATATTTATTCCATCTCTTCTTTGTGTTGAAATCACGCTTTCATCACCAGACCACCATTAACATTTCTGACTTCTGTCTGCAATTACTGCCCAGAAGCCTCAGGTAAGTATATCTCTGGGGTCCAACAGTATTTACATTAGCGTTTAGCATAAAGAACCTATGTAACTTCATGCAAACATGTACCCATAAATAGTTTTATGTTGCATTCCTGGCATGTTTTGGGGTGGGATGGGTAGACCCTTTGATGTGTTTGAGTTGATGACCGCTCAAGACAAGTGGTGTCTATATGATAATGCTTAGTCTGTGATGCACTTGAACTTGGCCTCCTCCGTCCATCTCTCCCGTCACCCTCTGTCACTTCTCTGCACTCCTCCCTCCCTCCCTGCCAAACTTCCCTCCGTCAGCACAACTCTTTATTTTCTCATTCTACAACAGTGGCAGCAGCAGTGCCGTCAGCCTGACTGTATCCCCCACCCACCCTTCTGCCAACCCGCTTACCAAAGGGCAGGAAGGCCCGTCTCTGGCCCAGTGCCTGATGGGCTCGGACAGCAGTGTGTTCTGGGATTACGCCCGCTGAAAAGGGGGGCATTCCATCGCCGGGGACTTTTGTTCGACGCGGCCGCTGTTTGCTTTTGACAAGACAGCTGTTCAAAGCCCTCCCGGCCCCCACGGGCAAGGTTAAAGGAAGGAACTTGACTTCCGATTAGCACCTCCACCTGAGG